>BLSH010294252.1:17038-41038 GCA_018402905.1 Glandirana rugosa
ATCTTTCATAATTTTACATACCCTCTTCACCATAATACTTGCACTTTAATATTTAATAACAATTTTTATTGTCAGTTGGGCACTGTACTTATGTCCCTTTTCCTGTGGTGTTACAAATCACGGTGAGAGGGACCTTTGTATATTACTATTCACAGCAATTTGTTCATTTATCCATTTATTAATATTCACATATTTATACCATTCACTTAATTAGATTTGTTGATATTTATAGACACATAAAACACTACTAACGAGCTAATTGATTTTCCATCCTTAGAATAGATTAGTGTCTTTATGTAGTCACGGTATTTCACTGCCCAATATAAATGGTATCCTTTTTGTAACATCACTGGGTACAGTTATGGATACCCTTACAGTCACGTGGTGTTGTACGTCACGACGCTTGATGTCGCGCCGCATATCGTTTCCTTATGGCGTCTCACGTGGTTTGATCACGTGACACGACACGTGACCACGATTGGATAGGTCACGTGGCTCGTTGCGCCATGACGCGTGATGTCCGCGCCTGGTCCACTCATCCATTATCCACTATGGGCGCCCTATTAGATGGCGACTTGACTAAACCGTGAGTTATGGCTATTCAACTTTCACACCACTAAACACGGAATAAACACTCAGGGGCTTGTTTATACACATGGGCATATTTTTCTTATAAGTTATTAATATCTTTTGCAATTTCAGTTTTAGTTTTAATTTCCATGGATGACGTCATTTACTGTTCCATTATAACGATGAAAGAGAGGCGTGGAACGCACGCCAATGACGCCATTTTGCAGCACAGACGGAGCTTCCGATCTTAGCCCCCCAGGGGGCGGTTTTTGTGACTTATTCAGATAAGTATGGGTAGTGACAGGAGGGGGAAACACCCCAGATGATGACTGTGGCGTCGAAACGCATTGGCTCTGGTTTCCCTTCTGTCACTAGTGTTTTTATTTGAAGAGCTCTTTTAACTTCTTATTCCAAGTAAGTGTTTGGAATCATTTGTGCAATAAATTTTCAAAACAGTGTCACGCTATGGTGGGTCTCCTCCTTTTTCCCACTACATATACGAGTGTTTGGAGTACAACCGGGTAATCCCTACTTCCATTGGAGTGATCCTGATTTGGATGCCAGCGGTGACATACATCTAGAGGAGCCCCTAGGGTGGATACGTGGATGGGATCGTGGCGAGTGACCCTTGGATTTCACATATCCCATACCTCACTAGAATCTGGTAAGCGCATACCCCTTCCTTACCAGGAGGATTTTTTATTATATCATGAATATAGTACATCGTCATTCCAACCAATTATAAGGACATTTATTTCGGTGCTTCCGGTGGTACACATCCCCCATGTTCCTCTGATTGATTTTATTGTTGGACTCATATTTTAGAATTAATTTTGGCGCTGCAATTTTATTGAATTTTATAGACTTTAACAAACTGATCTGTTTGTTGTGCGGGCTGCCAACTGTGGAGTTATTTCCTTCTATATTTTTTATTTGAGTGGCGCGGGACTGTTTATCTATTGTAACAAACCATGGTAGCCTACGAGGCCTGACAAGGGGGCACCAGGAGCCTTCCACTTCTCAGAGGGGCATGCCAGGTTTTTCTTAAGCAGTGGCATACCTTATGAGTCCACAAAACAAGCTGGTTGATCAACTGAGTCGGAGATCCTTGGATTTGAATGAACAGGGCTGGGATCCCAGATACCTGTTCAAAATCTTCAAGGTCTGGGGGGGCCTCAATCATAGATTGGGTGACGTTGGAGGAGAACTCTGAGATTACGTGTTACTTCTCCCAAAGGTGGCACTCGCGGGCTCTAGGCTAGGATGCTCTATCCATTCCATGGGACTTTCCCTGTGGTTCCTCCGCTCTCGCTAATCCTCGGTTATAATGAAGAACAGGAGCAGATAACAGCAATAGCGGTGTGACCCTTCTGGCCCAGAAGACCATGGTGTTCACTAACATAGAAAATGAAGATGTGTCAGCCCAATTCCTCTGCCTTCTCACAAAGATTTCCTGCTGCAGAACAAGCAGTTTAACCCGAAGCCGGGGAAATTGAAGTTGATGGCGTGGAGGTTGGGAGGAGATCTATAGAGCATTTAGTCGAAAGAAGACTACCAATAATTTTTAATTATAGGATATATAAAGCCTGTTGTCACTTCTCTGCAGGGAAGAGCTGGGATCTGAGGTCACCCGCAGTCTCTAACATATTGGAATTTCTCCAGGAAGGTCTATGCAAGGGTTTAGCGTTTAGCTCCTTAAAAGGTTCAAGTCTGCCCTGTCAGTTATGTTGAACAAAGATGGGCCTTGGATCCTCTAGTCATGCGTTCCTTAAAGGCAGCAATGAAGATCAGGTCTCCAATAGATCTTTTTCCGAAGTGGGTCCTGCCTTTAGTTCTAAAAGCCTATGTAGCACCTCCTATTGGTCCGTGGCCATCATGCTCTTTGTCTCAGTGCAATTTTTTAAAGACAATTGCATCAACCAGATGGGTGTCTGAACTGTGTGCTTTCTCAGCCAGGGAGCCGCATTGCCTAATACTCCAAGAGGAAGTAGTACTCAGACCGGTCCCAAGCTTTCTTCCAAAAGTAGCATCAGCTTGGCATATGAATTGGGAATCAGTCTTATCGGCTTTCCTGGATAGTAACTCAAAAGACGAATGGACTAGGCTGGATCTAGTGCAGGCCTTATCAATATACCTAGAGCGAACTAAGGATTTCTAGAAACAAGATCAGCTCTTCATCTTTCCTGAGGCCTCCAGGAAAGGCTTGGCTATGCCACCTAGAATGGTGTCTTCATAGATCGTAAAAACTATCCAGATGGCATATAGAGAGTCGGGAGATCCTCAGCCATTGGAGGTCAAAGCGCATTCTATGAGAGGCAGGGCAGATTCCTGTGCATCATACGCTAAGGTGTCAGCAGAAGCAGGCCAGCTAGCTGGAGTGCACCTAATACTTTCATTCAGCACTACAGAGTGAATGTAACTCTGACCGCATCGGAAGCTTTTGGGTCTACTGCTCTGTCGGCCATTAAAATAATTGATATCTGTTTTATGATTCTGGCTATTTGTGTCTTTCCCTCCCCTTATGTGGTTGATTGCTTAATTACGTCCCATAGTAGGCTGACATGAGGAGGTCCAGGAATAGGGAAAATTGTTTTCATACTTACCGTAATTTTCCTTTCCTGGATCCTCCTCATTGTCAGCCAAGGAACTCCCACCCAAAGTCCGTCGCGAGGGGGTAAACTGAACACTGCATATGGGCAGACAGCCGCCTCTTATAGGCTTGGAAAGAGGTTGTCCTGGAGGGGTCAGAGGGGGCGGAGCTGACCCATAGTAGGCTGACATGAGGAGGATCCAGGAAAGGAAAATTACGGTAAGTATGAAAACAATTTTCTCTAATCTGTGGTGCAGTGTATCCCGATCTGTGGGGCTGTATATATCTATCTGTGGTGCTGTACAGTATATGTATATCTGGGGTGCAGTATATCCCTATCTGTGGTGCTGTATATACCCCTATCTGGCAATGCTGCATATACCCCTATCTGTGGTGCTGTGTATATAACCCAATCTATGATGCTGTATATACCCCTATCTGTAGTGCTGTATATACCCCGATCTATGATGCTGTATATACCCCTATCTGGTGATGCTGGGCTGTATACTCCTGACATAATGGGTGGAATCTATAAGGGGTGGGGCTTATGAGGAGTGTGAGGGGTCAAAAAGGAAGGACGGGGTCTGGCATCCCCCATCCTAAAATTTCACCAGCCGCCACTGGAAACAAGCTTACACATAGCAATATTTGCCCTCAATCGTATAATCAAGGAACCCATACATGCCACAAGTTGTACACCGAGTCACGTCTCCACACCCGCCGGGCATACCCACTAATCTAATGGGGACTTGGAATTATACTTTGTCCGATTAACTAAGAACTAGTTCCCTGACTCTAATACTCACAATGCACAGCACACGTGTCCTTGCAATACAGAGGTCACACAGTACTCACAACACTCAGGTACTCACAATACTCAGGTACTCACAAAACTTAGGTACTCACAATACTTAGGTACTCACAACACTCAGGTACTCACAATACACAGGTCACACAGTACTCAGGACTCACAACACTCAGGTACTCACAATACACAGGTCACAGAGTACTCAGGACTCACAACACTCAGGTACTCACAATACACAGGTCACACAGTACTCAGGTACTCACAACACTCAGGTACTCACAACACTCAGGTACTCACAATACTTGGGTACACACAATACACAGGTACTCAGAACACTCAGGTACTCACAATACACAGATACTCACAATACACAGGTACTCACAACACTCAGGACTCAGAACACTCAGGTACTGACAATACTCATGTACTCACAATACTCAGGACTCAGAATACTCAGTTACTCACAATAATCAGGTACTCACAACACTCAGGTACTCACAATACCTAGGTACTCACAACACTCAGGTACTCACAATACACAGGTCACACAGTACTCAGGACTCACAAAACTCAGGTACTCACAATACACAAGTCACACAGTACTCAGGACTCACAACACTCAGGTACTCACAATACACAGGTCACACAGTACTCAGGACTCACAACACTCAGGTACTCACAACACTCAGGTACTCACAATACTTGGGTACACACAATACACAGGTACTCAGAACACTCAGGTACTCACAATACACAGATACTCACAATACACAGGTACTCACAACACTCAGGACTCAGAACAACCAGGTACTGACAATACTCATGTACTCACAATCCTCAGGACTCAGAATACTCAGTTACTCACAATAATCAGGTACTCACAACACTCAGGACTCACAACACTCAGGTACTCAAAATACTCAGGCACTCACAATACTCAGGACACAGAACACTCAGGTACTCACAATACCCAGGACTCAGAATACTCAGTTACTCACAATAATCAGGTACTCACAACATTCAGGTACTCACAATACTTAGGTACCCACAACACTCAGGACTCACAACACTCAGGTACTCAAAATACTCAGGCACTCACAATACTCAGGACTCAGAACACTCAGGTACTCACAATAATCAGGTACTCACAACACTCAGGTACTCACAACACTCAGGACTCACAACACTCAGGTACTTACAGTACACAGGTACTCACAATACTTAGGTAATCATAACACTCAGGACTCAGAACTCTCAGGTACTCACAACACTCAGGTACTCACAATACTCAGGTACTCACAATACTCAGGACTCAGAACACTCAGGTACTCACAATAATCAGGCACTCACAATACACAGGTACTCGCAGCACTCAGGGCTCAGAACACTCAGGTACTCACAATAATCAGGTGCTCACAATACTCAGGTACTCAGAACACTCAGGTACTCACAATAAACAGGTACTCACAATACACAGGTACTCACAACACTCTGGTACTCACAATACACAGGTACTCACAATACTCAGGTACTCACAATACTGAGGTACTCACAACACTCAGGTACTCACAATACTCAGGTGCTCACAATACTCTGGTACTCACAATACACAGGTACTCACAACACTCAGGTACTCGCAATACTCAGGTACTCACAACACTCAGGTACTCACAATACTCAGGTACTCACAACACTCAGGTACTCACAATACTTAGGTACTCACAACACTCAGGTACTCACAATACACAGGTACTCACAACACCCAGGTACTCACAATACTTAGGTACTCACAACACTCAGGTACTCACAATATTCAGATACTCACAACACTCAGGTACTCACAATACACAGGTACGCACAACACCCAGGTACTCACAATACACAGGTACTCAAAATAAACAGGTACTCACAATACTCAGGTACTCACAATACACAGGTACTCACAATACTTAGGTGCTCACAACACTCAGGTACTCACAATACACAGGTACTCACAACACCCAGGTACTCACAATACACAGGTGCTCACAATAAACAGGTACTCACAATACTCAGGTACTCACAACACTCAGGTACTCACAATACTTAGGTGCTCACAACACTCAGGTACTCACAATACTCAGGTACTCATATTACACAGATACTCACAACACTCAGGTTTTCTCCCTTCTCCTCCTGGACCCTGATCTGCTGCTGGGGAGCTACGTCACCTTCTCACCCTGGGCCTCCGGAACTGCCGTGGGTGTGGGGCAGAGGTCTTGGACCCTCTTTCCAGTTGTCAGCGCTTCAGCTGGAGAAGTTTCTTGTAACTCCACAGGTGCTGCTGTTGGGAGATCCCATGTCCCTGTTAGTAGTGTGGAAGAAAGGCCAGCTGCCTCTTCTCTCAGGAAGGCTGAAGCTGTTGTTGGTGCTGGGCATAGCTCTGTGATGTTCTGCCCTGATGCCAGATCCTATGCTGGGTTGGTTTTATCATTGTGGGGTGCCGTCTTCTGCTGCTGGGATGCCCTTTCTCTGGTACTGTCTCCCAGGTGCATGGATCCTTGTTGGGGAGGGGGAAGGGCTGCTTTCCCTCCCTGCATCTCTGAAACCCACTGGTGAAGAAGAACCACCACCTTCTCACCTCAGGTATCCAAAACTGCTGTGGGCGTGGAGCAGGGGTCTGCAGTATTCTGTCTTGCTGCCAGCACTTCTGCAGAAGGTTCACTAGGTGGTTCCTCCTCTAAAGAAAAGTCTATTAAATCCCCAGTCTCTGGAATTGCTGAATGTCCAGGGCAGGGGCTGGTGGCACTTGAGTCCAGAACCAACACTTTGGCAGGTGACTCATCATCCATAACATCCTCTGATGAAAAGTCAATTAAATCCATGCTTTCTGTGATCAGTGGCTGGGGCGTTGAGCCGACTGTTCCATCTCCCCTACCCTTATCCGGTCATTGGACAGATGCATTTCTCCATCCAAGCTCGTCCTGTACAGAAACTGTTTCATCAAGGTCATTCAACACTTGCTGCATTCGCTATAAGAGTTATGCTTCCATAGCTGCAGGTGATGGTGGGCAACGTACACTTTTACTCTGCCCCATTGCCGCACTTCAGCCAGGATTTCAGAGCTGTTGGCTGGTACTTCCTGATAGCCCCAGGCATAGGGAGTCCAGCCCTGCTGCTGAGCATAGTCTAGCAGCCGTCTGTAGGTGATCTCCTGCTCTCATTCCTGAACAGCCAGAAACTCCATATCTTCCAGTGCCCAGAGCACTTCCGAGATGTTCAGGATCTCTTCTATGTAATCCATGATTTCTTCCAACTGCCACTCCAGATCACTCCCAAAGTCAGGGTCCCGTGACAGCATCCCATACAACAGTCCCAGGCCGCCGTAGCCAAAGCCTGAGCTGTCATCCACTATCAATGGGCATGCTTGGGATACATGCCACCGGAGGGCTCTGCAGCTCTCGTCCAACCACATCTCTGCCCAGACCAGCCTGCTTAACTTAGCTGTCTGCTCCTTGTGCGGTTTTTCTCCCAAAAACAGCACCCGCAATCCATACTGCGACCAGTGCCTTTCCTTGATGGAGGGGAGAATTTTTCCCTGGTGGTGCTGCTCACTGACTAGCATTTTCTTCGGAGTTCGCAGTGGACAGAATCATACCATCCCAGCAGGGCCTGCATTGGCACTGGTCCTCAGTGCTGTATTTGCATCTCTCGCAACCTCCTTCCGAATCCCTCTTACATGGTGGCTGGTATCTGTATCTTTCCTCTTCTGCTAACTGGACCTCGGATCCCAGTGGAGGTTTGGATGTCCCAGACTGCAGGAAGCTTCCCATCGCTGCCACCAATGTGACGGAACATCCCACACACTGCTTGAGTGCTTCCGTCAGTACACTGATTCCTTCAGTCTGACTATAGATATCAGATATTATATTTCAACCAAGAACTAGGCAGGACTTGTTTGGCTGCAAAACTGGAATGTTTATTTGACAAACTCACACAAAATATATACTACAGAAGGACATCCCCCCTCCTGTTCATATTACCCTAACAATACAACTGTAAATAGAAGCATAATTAACTAGTCCTTTAAACCAGCCTAGGTGACTAGACTATTCAGCCCCTACAACAGTGAATACAAAGGACACATTATTACAATTATAAACAGATTCCCACAAGGGTTTGCTAGCAGAGACAATAGGTGTTCCAATTAACAATACAAACAGTGATCTTCCCCTTCTCAGCCTAGTAGGCAACAGACTATAGCAGGAGACCTCAGTAGCAGACTGTCCAGTTCCTACATTGAAGACCATGGAATTCACATATAAGCAATGATTAATGATTAATCATTAATCAGGAATTGCAGACGGCATGGCAATGGTCTACAACAGGCTATGAGGCAAAGCTCATACAATGTCCCATTTGAAGTAATCCAAACCCCATTCTCAGTGCCCATTGGTAGTTGTCCATCATTTTCTCAGTCATCCACAGGGTGATTTACACATACGAGAGGCATGGGGAGCTGAAGCAAGGGTTTCCAAACCTCTCCAAGGGAAGCTGGGTTCCACATCCCCATCCTCAGACTCGACCCCGCATTTGCTAGTTGCTTATTGGCCCACTTTGGCTTTCCAGGACTTCCTGGGCTGTCTGGTGCAGAGACCTGACTGCAGGTCCACACTGTAGGTGAGCAGCACCTGCTCGCTCTGTGTCAGTTTAGTAAGCGGCTTGTTGCTGTGCTCACACTGGATCCAGGCACTGACCACGGCAGTGGGCCTCCTGCAGCCAGGACATAGCAGACACAGCCTCTCCATCCCCTTGATCAAACCGAGGGCGAATACTCCTTGATGTTTCAGTCACACACCGGTATCCATCAGCATCACCTCCTGCAGCTCAGGCAATCAAGTCTGCACTGGGTACACTCACGTACCATTAGCCATCTTGCTGCTCTCTCTCTCCCTCTGCATGCAAGGTATGCTGGATCTCCTCCAGGGTGTGCCTTTGCCCCCAAGCCTCCAGACTGGCTGGTGCCAACAGTTCTGATAAGCAGGCCTGTTCCCGCACGCTCTGTAACTCTTTCTTAACTGAAATGAGGCTTGAAGGCACAGACAGTATGCTTGTGGTTACTGTGCACATACTGACACTTGCAGCACTTGTTGGGGTATGCCACTCAGCACAGACTGTGCCTGAGCAACTGAAAGCAGAAAGCAACAAAAGTTCATTATGGTTGCCACTGGCAGCAAAGTCTGTAACACATGCCACACTGTTTCTGGCAGGCTCAGGGTAATCTTTAGTTTCAGCTATGGTTGGACAACTGATAGACCCCTTACTTCAGGATCCCACCGGCTCAGTCCGGTTGTCAGGGGTAACAGCAGACATCTCCATGCACACTTCACTGTTTTTAGTAGGCTGTTGCAGTACACAGTCACTTTCCTCAGCTTTATGCTGACCGCTGGGCATTTTGTAATCCATGGTCGTGATCGTCCATCATGGTTCCACAAGTAACAGCACACCATACAGCTTTTACTGAATAAGCAGGCTTTAGCACAAGTAGCCACCCCAGCCGTGGTTGGGGCAACTGGGCATGAAGTTTAACACTGGATTTGGCAGCAACTCCCGCTGTTTGAACTTGGTTCTACTGGTTCACACAGTAACAGTCACAGCTTGGCTATGCGTATAACTCTATCTTCCTGTTACACCCCCTTAGTGGTCATAATGACAAAACATGGTCCTCTGGCTCGATTAATTTTGGTTGCTAAAGGCAATGGCTCTGCAGGTTACCGTGGGCAATATCCCGGATGAGCTCCCAAATGTATTCCCCCACCATGTAGGATCTGCAGATTAAAGGGTTCCCCCACTTCTGCACAGCAAGGCACACCAAATCTTCATAGTCACACAGAGACATAAAACAGCCCATAGCGTTGTTTTTTTATTATTTATTAGGAGGTTAACAACTTGCATAGGGAAGAGGGGGTTATGGGATGCCCACTTGACTTCAGAAATATTCAGGAACAGCTTCTTTTATACAGTTATATACAGTCTCCTCTTCATTTTTCTCCTGCATACTCTTGGCCTTTCACTTGTTCAGTCTCTGCTGGTACACTCCTTGGGGAACTTGACAGCCTCCCTGTCAGTTCAGTAACAGCCCATTACAGGCAGGAACTCACTGTTCCCTGACAGTAGCACACATGGAGTGACACAGCATTTAACTTCCCCTCAGCTTCCTTTGTGGTCACTGATCCCAGCACCACCTCTTCAGGTCCTGCCAGCCCACCTGGCTGCAGCTGCCTCTTTCACCAGCCCTCATGGCTGCCTCTCTACACCAGTCCACCAGACTGACTCTTCACAGCCCACCCAGCTGACTTGCAGGAGATCTCTCAGGGAAGGACTGAAGCCTCAAAGTGATTGTAAAGTCTTGTTTTTTTTTCTATAAAAATAACAAACATGTTATACTTACCTCCTCTGTACAGTGGTTTTGCACAAGGAAGCCCAAATCCTACTCTTCTCGGGTCCCTGGCTGGAGCTCCTGGTCCTCCCTCCATTTGAGTGCCCCCACAGCAAGCAGCTTGCTATGGGGGCGTCTGAGCCAAGCTGCAGCTCCGTGTATCCATTCAGACATGGAGCTGCCATTCGACCCCCGCCCCTCTCTCTCCTCATTGGCTAACTGTGTTGGATTGACAGCTGTGGGAGCCAATGGCACTGTTGCTGTGTCTCAGCCAATCAGGAGAGAGAGTCCTGGCTGAGGCACTCGTGGACGTCACTGGATAGAGAAGAGTCTCAGGTAAGTATTAGGGGGGCAGAGGAGGACTGCTGCACATGGAAGGTTTTTTTATTTTAATGCATAGAATGCATTAAGATAAAAAAAACCTTATACCTTTACAACCCCTTTAAGCACACCGCTGGCCTCAAGGGAGACTGGCTACATAGGGCAGTCTCCCACCTTTGTTAGTTACCACCAGTGTTGATCTACTCACTCTGTCCTCTCTTGCTGCTGTGCCTCCAGGAAGACCTCCCATGTGTTTTAGCAGGATTCTTCCAGCACCCGAGGCCCGGCCCAAGGCAGGACACCCCCCCCCCCCAGACTAGAGGGCCTCCATCAGGGCCACCGACAACCTCAATCAACCTCAATACTGCATCTTCATCTTCCACCTTACTGCCCTGCTGGCATGGCCCATGTATATTTATGGGGTTATCTAGACCCCCTGCCAGCCCGCTGCTCAAGATTGGTCGAGACCCCATAAATATTAAAGGCAGCTCCTCCTAACCCCTACCATCTAGTTATAGAAGACTCTCCAACCTTCTAGACCAGGGGGAGGCACCAGTTCTGAACTCTAATGAACCCTGACTCAATTAAGGCTCATAAGCTTAACATGTGAGTCAGAGTATGGTTTGCCTACACTAACCCTAGCACACACTATAGGGTGCTACAGCAAATATATTCAGCAGCACTTTACAGAGTACATAGGTCACTGAAATAGTCAGTAACTGTTGAATAGAGTTGAGCGAACCTGAAGTGTAAAATTAGGACTTTGGGGTGTCCGTGCCCCGAACCCGGACATTTGCAAAAAATTCTGGGTTCGGTATTCGGGCATTTTGCCTCAGCCCCTTGTAAATCAGCCAAGCAGTCTGAGCCCCAAGTCATGCAGCAGTCTCTTATGCTTTTTGATGACTCTGCTGCTGTGCTTTCCGTGGGCCATCCACATAGCGCTGCCCCAGAAGTGGAAGACATTGAGTGCACCGATGCCCAACCACTTCTGTTGCAGGATGAGGACATGGAAACACCAGCGCAGCACATTTCTGATGATGGCGAAACACAGGTGCCAACTGCTGCAGCTTGCCTCAGTGTGCAGACTGACAAGGAGGGCAGTGGTGAAGGGTGGGTGGAAGATAATGTGGAGAATGATGAGGTCCTAGACCCCACATGGAATGAGGGTCATGCGAGTGACGTGTGCAGTTTGGAGGAATAGGTGGTGGTCGCACAGAGGCACCAGCACAGCAAAAGAGGAAGCAGGTTGCAAAAGCGGAGCGAGTGTCCCCTAGACAGTAGGCCTGCTACTACCCACCACACCCAGGGACCTAGCACACCAAAGGCAGCTCAAAGACGTTCCCCGGCGTGGCAGTTCTTCAGACAATGTGCTGACGACAAGACACAAGTGGTTTGCATGCTGTGCAATGATAGCCTGAGCCGGGGCATAAATGTTCTCAACCTGAGCACAACCTGCATGGCCAGGCATCTAAATTCAAAGCACGAGCTGCAGTGGAATAATTACCTCAAAATCCAAGAAAGGTCTCGGCCTCCTCCTGCTTCCTCTTCAGCTGCTGCCTCACCCTCTTCCTCCACCTCTACAGTGCCAGTGTCACCTGCCCCCCAGCAAACAGAGCATGTGACAGCAACGCCACCATGTCCGCCACCGTCCCCAAGCATTTCCACATGGTCCCATGGAAGCTTACAGCTCTCCATCTCCCAAACACTGGAGAGAAAGAGGAAGTACCCCCCTACCCACCCGCGATCCCAGCCCTGAATAGCAGCATTTCAAAATTCCTGGCCTTTGAAATGCTGTCATTCCGTCTGGTGGACACGGACAGTTTTAAAACCCTGATGGCGGTGGCTGTCCCACAGTACGTGGTACCCAGCCGCCACTACTTTTCCAGGCGAGCCATCCCTACCCTGCACAAACAATTCGGGGACGAGATCAAGTGTGCACTGCGCAACGCCATCAGTGGCAAGGTCCACATAACCACTGATATGTGGACCAGTAAGCACGGGCAGGGACTCTATATCTCGCTAACTGCACACTGGGCAAATGTAGTGGCGGGTGGGCCTGAGGCGTCTAGCCGTTTGGCGCATGTCCTTCCGCCACCGAGGATTGCAGGGCATTTCTCTTTGCCTCCTGTTGCCTCCTCCTCCTACTGCGCTTCCTCCTCCTCTACCATCTCCTCATCCGCTCAGCGTAACACCTTCACCACCAACATCAGCACATCCAGGGGGAAACGACAGCAGGCTGTTTTAAAACTGATATGTTTGGGGGATAAACCCCACACTGCGCAGGAGCTGTGGACGGGCATTGAACAAAAGACCAATGAGCGGTTGTTGCCACTGAGCCTCAAGCCCGGCCTGGTGGTGTGCGATAAATCTTGTAGCAGCTCTGGGCCTAGCCGGTTTGAAGCACATCCCTTGCCTGGCGCATGTGCTGAATTTGGTGGTGCAGATATTTCTAAAAAACGACCTGGATATGTCAGAGCTGCTGCATAAAGTGCGGGCCGTCTATGCTCAGTTTCGGTGTTCTCACCCTGCTGCTGCTCGCCTGTCTGCGCTGCAGCAGAACTTTGGTCTTCCCGCTGGAACTCCACCTTGCACATGCTGGAGAGACTGTGTGAGCAACAGCAGGCAATAGTGGAGTTTCAGCTGCAGCACGCACGGGTCAGTCGCTCTGCGGAACAGCAACACTTCACCACCAACGATTGGGCCTTTATGCGAGACCTGTGTAGCGTATTGCAGTGTTTTGAGTACTCCACCAACATGGTCAGTGCCGATGACGCTGTTCTCAGTGTTACTATCCCACTTCTATGTCTCCTTGAAAAAACACTTTGGGCGTTGATGGAAGAGGAAGTGGCACGGGAGGAGGAGGAAGAGGGGTCATTTCCACGGTTATCAGGCCACTCATTCACAAGTGACTCGGAGGGTGGGTTCCTGCACCAGCATAGGCCAGGTAAAAAATTTTAAGACAGGGGACAGTTCTGGAGGATGAGGAGGACGAGGATGATGATGAGGAGGAGGAGAAGGAACCGTGTTCACAGCAAGGTGGCACCCAATGCAGCTCCTGGGCATCACTGGAGCATGGCTGGGGGGATATGGAGGACACAGATGATATACCTCCCACAGAGGACAGCTTGTCTTTGCCTCTGGGCAGCCTGGCACACATGAGCGACTACATGCTGCAGTGCCTGCTCAACAACAGCCGAGTTGCCCACATTTTAACTTTTGCCGATTACTGGGTGGCCACCCTGCTGGATCCCCGTTACAAGGACAACATGCCGTCCTTAATTCCCTCACTGGAGCGTGAGAGGAAGATGCGCGACTACAAGCGCACACTGGTAGACGCGCTGCTGAGGGCATTCCCAAATGACACAGGGGGCTCTGTGGAAGCACAAGGCGAAGGCAGAGGAGGAGGAAGAGGTCGCCAACGCAGCTGTGGCACCGCCAGCACCTCAGAAGGCAGGGTTAGCATGGCCGAAACTTTGTCAGTAGCACGCCACCACAAACAGCTTCACCAACGTCTTAGCAGGAGGCAGCATTTCATCAACATGGTGGAAGAGTATGTGTGCACACGCCTACACGTACTGACTTATGGGTCTGCCCCATTCAACTTCTGGGTCTCCAAATTGGCCACATGGCCTGAGCTTGCCCTTTATGCCTTGGAGGTGCTGGCCTGCCCTGCAGCCAGTGTATTGTCTGAAAGTGTGTTTAGCACGGCAGGGGGTGTTATCACAGACAAGCGCAGCCGCCTGTCCACAGCCAACATGGACAAGCTAACCTTTATTAAAATGAACCAGGCATGGATCCCACAAGACTTGTCTGTACCCTGTGCAGAATAGACATTTAGACCGGCCTCACATAGCCATTGGTATACTTGTTTTTTTAATATGTCTCAATATTTTGGGGGCTTCCCCAATTAGAAAAAAGAAAAAACAAGCAAACAAAAAACAGTGTTGGCTACCTCCTCCTCCTCCTCCACCACCGCCACTTCCACCTACACTGCCACGGTCACGGCCTAGTCAAACTCTAGGCTCCTACTCCACATCCACCTCCTCCTCCCATTTTTTTTTATGTCATTTTAAGTTATTTCCCTATCCACATTTGTTTGTAGGGCACTTTTCCTACTCTTACCCCTATTTTGCTTCCTTTTGCAGCCCTCTAGCCCTTTCCAGGACTTTTTTACAGCCATTTTTGTGCCCAAAAGTTCGGGTCACCATTGACTTCAATGGGGTTCGGGGTCAAGTTCGGGTCAAGTTCAGTGCCGAACCCGAACTTTTCTGCGAAGTTCGGCCGAACCAGACGAACCCGAACATCCAGGTGTCCCCTCAACTCTAATGTTGAACTAAAATGTGATTGAATTGGGTTATGAAAGCCATGCAAACACAGAGAAGATATACACACATTATTCAGACTGAGCCCCGGGGAGAATGAATCCCCCACACCTCTCCACTCCAAAGCCTCCCCTGAAGCCACTAAGCCACTGCATTGTCCTGTTGTGTCACCATTTGTTCTAAATTTAAGGTCATCACAAAGGACAAGGGGGCACTCTTTACGTCTAGAGGAAAAGAGTTTTCATCTCCAAATACGGAAAGATTTCTTCACAGTTAGAGCTGTGAAAATGTGGAATAGACTCCCTCCAGAGGTGGTTCTGGCCAGCACAGTAGATTTCTTTAAAAAGGCCTGGATTCTTTCCTTAATGTAAATAATATAACTGAGTACTAACATTTTTAGGTAAAGTTGATCCAGGGTGAATCCTATTGTCTCTCGGGGGATCAGGAAGGAATTTCCCCCATCCCCCGCTATAGCAAATTGGATCCATGCTTTGCTGGGGTTTTTTGCCTTCCTCTGGATGAACTGTGGGTGAAGGATTGTGTATATGGGATTGTATGGTTATATATATTTCTCCAGTCATTCTTCCAGGATGGCACAGCTGAGAGATGATTGGTCTCACCTGGACAAGAAACACAATCAAGAACAGAGTTTAAAAGGCCCCACCCTCCCTCGGCCCTTCAGTTTTTGATTGTGTTTCCCACAGGGATGCAGCGAAACACTTTGTCCCCCTCCTGGACTCCGACCCTGCGGCAGACCAGTGGTGGATGCCAGTCGGGGGCAGAGCCGGCCCTGTCCAGGAGGGATTCCTGGTAAGGATGGGGGGGGCAGCCTGAAAGTGGTAGATGGCTGTAAGGTCCCCCCCCCCAAGAGCTGGGGAATTCTGGGGACAGTGGGGTCACCCAGAACCCCAGGGACCACTTTCCCACTCCCTCCTCCTACCTGAAAGTGGTTGATGGGATAGAGGAGGCTGTCAGTATGGCCAGCCAGAGGTCCTTGGCAGCTGGTGCTCAGGGAGCAGGCAATGAGGTCACACAGCGGCTGCAGGCTGGAGGAGAACTCGGTTGCCAAATTAATTGGCCCCATGGAGCTCTCCAGGCAGTCGGAATCCCGTGCTGAGCTTCCGGGTGCCGGGAAGAGGAGCACGTACGCGCACGCATGCGCCTGACATCACATTCACCGCTAGAGGCCATTTCCGGGTCGGCTCTGGCAAAATGGTGGCGGCCATCGGCGTGATACACACGGGACAGCACGGAGAGGGGGTCCAGGCTTTTCCTGTGCCAGAAAAGCTGCTAAGACTCCTGCTTGGTGTGCGGAGCGGGCGGATGGAGAGGGAAAGCGGGCCAGAAGGGCCCTCAGCACTCGAGGAGGCCACAGGGGGGTAGTCTACCCGGCTGAAGGAGGGGGGAAGGTTGGGGGGGAGCCCTATTCCTTACCCCCCTCTTGGATAGCGGAGCTGCAGAAACGTCCTTTTGTAATTTACGTTTGTGGTATGTGTTTCCTTGCAGGAACGGAAGGCCCAGCCCAGGGGTTAGCCACCAGATCTAAGTCTAAAGTCCCCTCACGCTCTAAGCGTTGCGGCTATTGCAATGATAAACTTCCACCGGAGCACACAAAGCAGTTTTGCTTTAAATGCATCCACAAGTTAGCGGGCAAGGAGACTGCGCAGGTCATGAAGGATTGCTTTGTCTTACAGTCTGAAATGCTGTCTACCCCGTAGGCCCTTAAATCTGCTACAGGGACCGGCCAACGGGCAGAGTCTCCTTGCAGTAGGGGGGGGCCATCCCCAGGACCTCCAGGGGTAGCACAGGGGGGTCTTTTGGGGTCCCAATAGAGCGTGACTCCGAGGAGGCCGATCTTTCAGACCTAAGCTCCCTAGAGGAGGAGGAGGATCCTGATCAGGATAGCCAGGAGAGTGAGGAGTCTAGGCCTGGTAGACACCTGTTCTCTGCAGAGGATATGGAGGGCCTCCTGAAGGTGATCCTGAGGGGATCCAGCAGCCATTGCAAATGGTTTCAGCCCAAGACAGGATGTACAGGGGTCTGTCTAAACCATAGGCAAAATCTCTCCCGGTCCACCATTCTCTCAGGGATATAATTCTAAGGGAATGGAAGGAACCAGAGAGGAAGATTTTGAGGCTAAAGACCTGCCCCTTTAGTGAGGAAGATGAGGAAAAGTTCCTCAAGGTCCCCAGGCTGGATGCTTCCTTGGCCCAGGTATCCAAGCGGTCAGATCTTTCCTTCGAGGATGCTGGCATCATCCCCGATCAGATGGACCGAAAATCGGAAACGTTGCTGCGTAGAGCCTGGAAAGACAATGCGGCAGCTCTGGGACCAGCATTGGCTTCTGCCTGCGTTGCCAGAAATGCTGATGCCTGGGTCAGCAGACTGGTGGATCATGTGTCCAGAGGAACCAAAACCAAGGAGGTTTTGGACTCCCTGGAGGTGATTGGAAAAGCAGTAATTTTTCTGGCTGACTCGGCAATAGAAACAGTAAGGACAACTGCCAAATCAGCTGCCCTCCTAAATTCATTCTTTGTGGGATACCCTTCGAGGGCTCCCTGCTCTTTGGGACAGGCTATGAGCAGGTGTTGTCCCGCTCAGCAGAAAAAGAAGTTTCCTGTGAAACCCAAAAAGGACAAGAAAAGGAAATTTTTTCGGAGCCCCCCCTACCAAGGACAGGTCCAAAGGTAAGAGGGAGGCAGGTAAAAGGTGGGGGTTCGGGAAGGAAAAACAGAAAGGAGGAATCCTTTTTCCCGGTCCTTCCACTAAGGAAGCTAAGTAACGCTGACCCTCGGGTTGGTGGGAGGCTCAGGTGGTTCCTCTCCATGTGGTAAAAAATCACCCAGAGCCCATAAATTTTCCGCCTGGTAGAGGAGGGGTAACAGTGGAGTTCCTGTCCACCCCTCCTCCAAACTTCGTCCTTACGCACTTGCCCCGAGATACGCAGAAAGCGGAGGGGCTCCTGGTAAGTGTTCAGGAGTTGGTGGATCAGGAGGTCGTCGCCCCAGTTCCAGCAGGACAGTTGGGGCGGGGGTTTTACTCACACGTTTTCGTGGTAGTAAAACCTTCGGAAGTTCAGAGTGATTATAAATTTACGGAAGCTGAACAAACACCTAAGATACAAAAAATTCCGTATGGAAAGTATCTACACGGTCAGGAGATACCTCTTGTAGGGGGTCTTCATGATCACGCTGGATCTGAAGGATGCCTACCTCCATTTCCCCATTGCCCCGAAGCACCAGAGGTTCCTGCGCTTCGCTATCAAGACTAAGCAGGGCGTCCAACACTGGCAATTCAGGGCACTTCCCTTTGGGCTGGCTTCCAGCCCAAGGATCTTCACAAAGGTCCTTGCCGAGGTGGTATCATATCTCCACCTCCAGGGAATAGCCCTGATTCCATACTTGGACGACATGCTGCTACAACTCTTACCGGGATCAGCTGCTGTCAGGTAGGGACAGAGTGATTTCCTCCCTAGAAAACTTAGGCTGGATGATCAGCCGGGAGAAGTCCTCCCTAGAGCCATCTCAGTCAAAGGAATTCTTGGGCTACCGAGTGGACTCGGTAGGGCAGAGAATTTTCCTCCCCCTACAAAAGGTAGAGAAGGTTCAGGGAGCAGTATCAGCCCTGTGCGACTCCAAGGGGGTGTTTCTGAGGGCTATCATGAGATTCCTGGGCCTCATGACATCTTGTATACCTGCGGTACCTTGGGCCCAGTTCCACTCACGAGATCTCCAAAAGTTCCTTCTTGCCCGTTGGGATGGAAAGAAGGAGTCCTTGGAAATAAAAGTGTCTCTCCCGGGCTCAGTCCAGGATGGGGGTTAGACGGCCGTCCCTGGTCCCAACAAAAGCCTCTAAGCATTACTACAGACATGAGCGCTTGGGGGTGGGGGGCCCACCTGGAAGACCTTCGGGCCCAGGGGTCCTGGGATCAGGCTCAGAGCAGGGCGTCTTCCAACTTCAGGGAGCTCCTGGCAGTCGGAGAGGCACTGAAGGTGTTCAGAGATCGGATCCAGGACAGGGAGGTTCAGGTGTTCTCAGACAACGTAGTTGCAGTAGCCTACCTAAACCACCAAGGGGGAACCAAATCCCAAAAGCTAGCCAAGCTGGTGCAGAATATCCTCGAGTGGGCAGAAAGAAGGATTCCTTCAATCTTTGCGGTCTACATAAAGGGAGAGCACAATGTGGAAGCAGACTATCTGAGCAAACAGCCCATTCAACAGGGGGAATGGGAACTCTGCAACGAGGTCTTTGCTCTGATAAAACAGCAGTTCGGTTCTCCAGAGGTGGACTTGTTTGCCTCCAGAGGAAACAGGAAGACGCCAAGGTTTTTCTCTCTCGTCAGGGAATTGAAGTCCAAAGGGGTAGATGCCCTAGCCCACAGGTGGGACTTCGGCCTGGCATATGCATTTCCTCCCCTTGCTCTCATCCCCAGGGTACTGCAGAAGCTAAGCCAGACAGGAGTCTGTCTTGTTCTGATCACGCCCTGGTGGCCAAGGAGGGCATGGTTTCCCACTCTGAAGAGGTGGTCAGTCGCCCTTCCTCTTCGTCTACCTCTCAGACAGGATCTCCTATGTCAGGGACCGGTAATTCATCCCGATCTAGGGTTCCTGTCCCTGACGGCCTGGTGCTTGAGAGGGAGCTCCTTAGAGAAAAAGGGTGCTCAGGAAAGGTAATTGACACCCTCTGTTGAGCAGAAAGCCAGTCACCAGGCGCATTTACGCCAAAGTCTGGGGGGTCTTCTCTCGCTGGTGTTCAGTGAGAGAGGTCCAGGTTCAGGCTATTCCATTCATTCTGGATTTTCTAAAGGATGGAGTGGATCTGGGTCTGGCAGTCAACACCCTCAGGGTCCAGTTGGCAGCCCTATCTGTGTTTTTAGACAGAAGGCTAGCCCTGGACCCGCTCATAAAAAGATATTTGTTGGCCAGAGAAAGGGTAACCCCGGTGAGATCAAAGTGTTTTCCGCCGTGGGATTTATCCTTGGTACTGAATGCCCTAACTAGAGAACCTTTTGAGCCGGTAGCTCAGACGTCTCTTAAGTTACTTTCTCTTAAAATGGCCTTCCTTCTGGCGATTATGTCAGCCAGAAGGATAGGTGACCTACGGGCTCTGACGATTAAAGAGCCCTTTTTGTTGATTTTAGAGGACAGGGTGATACTTAGACAAGATCCCCTATACTTCCCAAAGGTGGCCTCTCAGTTCCATCGGAACCAGGAGATTGTTCTCCCCTTGTTTTGCGCAAGTCCCCATAATGAGAGGGAAACAAGCTTCCACACTTTGGATGTGAGACGGTGTCTGTTAATTTACTTAGACCGTGTCAAAGGTTTTAGAAGGTCTAACCATTTTCTGATTAATTTCTGGGGTCAGAAGAAGGGTCTCCAGGCATCTAAGTCGACTGTGGCATGGTGGATAAGGCAGGCAATTTTAGTAGCTTATGAGCAGACTGGTAAACCAGCCCCTGCTCGATTGAAAGCTCATTCCACTAGGTCTCTGGCGACCTCCTGGGCTGAAAAGGCGGGCGCCTCGATTCACCAGATCTGTAAAACGGCCACATGGACAAGCCAGAACACTTTCCTGAGGCACTACAGAGTTGACTTGTTGTCACCTCAGGACCTGGCGTTTGGAAGAAAAGTCCTGCAGGCAGTGGTCCCGCCCTAAAGGTAGGCCTGAGCTCCTTGCTCATCATCTCAGCTGTGCCGTCCTGGAGGAATGACTGGAGAAAATAACCAGTTACACTTACCAGTAACGGTGTTTCTAGGAATTCTTCCAGGACGGCAGGCCTACTTCCCACCCGTTTTATGTGTTGGTGTTGTCTGTTGGCACAGAAGGATACACTGGTGCACTGGTGTGGGTTAATACTTTGTCTCAACTGAGGGGCAGAGGGAGGGTGGGGTCTTTTAAACTCTGTTCTTGATTGTGTTTCCTGTCCAGGTGAGACCGTCATCTCTCAGCTGTGCCTAGAAACAGCGTTACCGGTAAGTGTAACTGGTTATTTTTTTTATTTTTTTTATTGGTTGAACTAGATGAACTTGTGTCTTTTTTCAACCTAACTATGTAACTGTAAATTCTGAAATGAATGATTTTTGATCAACAACTTCAAAGAAGTAAATGAAGCATCATTGTGAACCATCTGCCTGTTTCCTTCTCTTCCAGATGTTAAAAGAGTTTTGAAGAAGGATCATGTGTTTTCCAAGAAAAAGATATCCGTGTACCCTTACTACCCAATGTTGGGTATAGCACTGTATGGGAAGGACGGACCTTGCATAGAAATACCAAAGCCTATAGAGTTTAATATCAGTCCATACATATTGCAACATATCTGTAATAATGAAGGCCTAAAGAACAACATAGATGTGAAGATAAAGAATAAACACTGTGAGATCAAATGGCCAGATCAAGGCTGCCAGGATCCTGTCCTTCAACTCATCTTCCCTCCCACCTTGTCCACCAATCTCAGGTCTGTAGCAAAAATTGTACCAAGATGGAAGGAAGAGGTTTATAATGAATTCTCGCTTCTCATAGAAAAGTTAAGAGTAATAGAATATAAAATCGATGAGTCGGTCTGGGAAGCTATTAAAGAACATGTCAGCAGCTCCACCTATGACGGAGTACTCATCAAACCTGACTTTGGTTTAGAGAAAGTGTTCTTGGCTGGAATGTCTGAGGATGTTACAAAGATTGACCCAACATTCAGACAACTGGTAGAGGAAACCACTAAACAGGTAGAAAGAAAAAAACAAACCAAGACTGAGACCTTATCTATGTCTCCAGCCCTCTATCAGATTATGTGTAACAGCGGCCTGAAAAAGAAAATCATGGACCAGATTCCAGAGCTGAAGATAGACTATGATGTGCCAACAAAGAAAGCCCATCTATCGGGACTGAGAGAAGAAGTGCTCACTGCCAAATATGAGATACTCAACATCAAACAACAAATGAAAAGTAAACTCATCCAGATGAATCCACACCTCGTCCAGTTCTTGATGTCCATTGATAACGAGGAGCTGTCCTCTCTGCTCTTTGTACATCACAACATCAACGCGATGCTGGAAATTGATGATGGTGATGTTAAACTGATGGCTCATTCAAAGGAAGACTTGACAGAAGCAGAAAAGAAAATTAAGGAAAAACTGCTCCATAGACAACTTTTAGTTGAAGACAAAAGTCTTCTGAAATCTCCTGAGTGGAGAAGTCTCCACTTACATCTACTTCAGTTATGTAATACAGAGAAAACCACAGTCCTGATAGAAGAATCTTCTTCTCTAATGGAGGACAACGTGGTCATCGCCGGCCTGACTCCAAATGTTCTAAAGTGTTACCAACAAGTCAGCGAATTTCTGGAGAAGAACACTACTATAGAGACTGAAATTCCAGTTCAACCTTCAGTAAAGATGGCGTTCATCTGGGGGAAAAGGAAGAAAATTTTGGAAAAGATAAAGAAAAATGTAAATGTAACAAAGAACCAGAACAGCATCTGCCTGTTGGGACCCCGGATGAAGGTTCAAGAAGAAGCAAATGTCATTAGAGACATTCTGCACTCACTTCACAGTGATATTCTGCGTATTGATAAACCGGGAGCCAAAAAGTTTTGTAAGGCCAATGAAGAAATGCATGCTGCAGCCGCAAGGACAACTTACCATTGTGTGATACGTTTAGAGGAGGCTGGTGTAGAAGACAATCTATTTCATAAACCCCGATTCCAAGTAACTCTTCAAAATGGAATGACCCTCTCTGTATATAAAGATGACCTGTGCTGTCACAATGTAGATGTCATTGTTAATGCAGCCAATGAAGATCTGAAACATGGTGGGGGATTGGCAAAAGCTATTCTGGATGCAGCAGGACAAAAACTCCAAGATGACTGCGATCAGATTATCAGGAAAGATGGTAAATTGTCCACTGGAGATTCAGTAATTACTGACGCTGGGAAATTGCCATGCAAACAAATAATACATACAGTGGGTCCCCGATGGGACGCAAATTCACCCTTCAGATGTGAACGGCTTCTACGGAAGGCGATTACCACCAGTTTACAGCTGGCCTCAGAGAAGAGTCACAGTTCAATAGCAATTCCAGCTGTCAGTTTTGGAGTTTTTAGATTTCCCCTAAAATTATGTGTTGAAAACATAGTGGAAGCCATACGGGAATACGCAGAGACGCCGGGACAACAGAGCACTCTACAGAGAATCCATCTTGTGGACATGAATGATGACACCGTTAACTGTTTCTCTGAGGTTATAAAGGCCAAATTTGGTAACCAAACAAGAGCTGTGCCATCTACAGCAATGGCACCCCAGCCAGTCACAAGAGCGGCACAGCGCCCACCAGCACCAGTGAATAGAGTTGATGACAACACCGTGGTGACCAAGGAAGGACTGAAGATCAAGCTGCTTCAGAAGAACATTGAGGACTGCTCGGTATGTAGATTCTCCAGCATTTTCCTGCTAAAGTGGGACTCCACCAAAGACTTTCACGATTTAAATACAGGAAGGAAGTGTTAGAACTAGTGTTGAGCGAACCCGGACTGTAACGTTCGGGTCCGTACCGAACTTTCGGGTGTCCGTGGCACGGACCCGGACATTTCAAAAATCGTTCGGGTTCGGTCCTGGGCTTGCTAAAAACTTTACAGGCCCAGGCACGGTGCCTGTGGGCTTTCAAGCCATGCCTGGGCTTGCAATGTCAGGCCCAAGCGAGTTGTGATCAAGATTGTGAAGGAAGGACATAAATTTAGCACTTTCAGAAACCACCTCAGGGTGAAATCGTCCTTTTACGACCTCTTAGATGTATGGCTCGTCAGGAGTTACAAGAAGACTTCGTCGAACTAGAAGTCAGGAAGGAACCAGTGGTGCCACAACAGTAGTTGAGATAAGTGACCACGACCACCCGCGACACGGCGAGAACACTGACCGACCCCACGGTAACGACATCTACCGTGTCGAGAACAAACCAATGGTTTAAACCGGAAATATTGGAG
>BLSH010294283.1:0-24359 GCA_018402905.1 Glandirana rugosa
TTCGAAGAGGATCAACTTCTTCCTTGCTTGTGAAGAGGAGATTCATCTTGCTCCTCTGAGGGAAAATATCACCTTCTCCTCCAGATTCTGATGAAGGGGTCCGTGCAACACATTTCTTATTTTCTGTCTCCATGCTTGCGAATGCACATCAGATGAGACCAATACTTCACAGCTTAAAGCCCAAGACATGGGTCACTCAGCTGACTTCTTCAGTTGGCCAGTGATGTGCACAATTATAATAATGTGCTTCCTTCAATCCTCTGCAGAATATGGTCATGCAACACTTCTGGGTCCAGCTTTTCCTTTAATAGCAAAAGAAAGCGCTATCAGACAGTGGAAATACTATGGAGTTTAAAGCCCAAAATCACACAAAACAGTAAACCCACCCTTCCCCCCAAATCCACACAAACACCAAAGCCTCCCTCCCTCATCTCCCCTCCCATAAAATCCACACACATTGACACTGCAAATCCACACCACCACCTTCCCAAATCCAAACACCGTCCAAGTTTGGATCTGGAAAGGTCCTACCTTTCGAAGAGGATCAACTTCTTCCTTGCTTGTGAAGAGGAGATTCACCTTGCTCTTTTGAGTGAAAATATCACCTTCTCCTCCAGATTCTGATGAAGGGGTCCATGCAACACTTTTCTTATTTTCTGTCTTCATGCTTGCGCATGCACATCAGATGAGACCAATACTTCACAGCTTAAAGCCCAAGACATGGGTCACTCAGCTGACTTATTCAGTTGGCCAGTGATGTGCACAATTATAATAATGTGCTTCCTTCAATCCTCTGCAGAATATGGTCATGCAACACTTCCGGGTCCAGCTTTTCCTGTAATAGAGCAAAAATGTGTTATCAGACAGTGGAAATACTTTGGAGCTTAAAGCCCAAAATCACACAAACAGTAAACCCACCCTTCCTCCCCTTCCCCCCAAATCACCACACACACCAAAGCCTCCCTCATCTCCCCTCCCATAAAGCCACACACATTGACACTGCAAATCCACACCCCCACCTTCCCAAATCCAAACACCATCCAAGTTTGGATCTGGAAAGGTCCTACCTTTCGAAGAGGATCATCTTCTTCCTTGCTTGTGAGGAGATTGCTCTTGCTCTTCCGAGCGAAAATATCACCTTCTCCGCCACATTCCAATGATGGGTCCATGCAATATTTTTCTTATTTTCTGCCTTCATGCTTGTGCATGCACCTCAGATGGGACCAATGCTTCACAGCTTAGAGCCCAAGATATTGGTCACTCAGCTGACATATTCAGTTGGCCAGTGATGTGCACAATTATATGGATGTGCTTCCTTCAATCCTCCGCATAATGGGGTCACGCAACACTTCCAGGTCCAGCTTTTCCTTTAATAGCAAATAAAAGCGGTATCAGACAGTGGAAATACTATGGAGCTTAAAGCCCAAAATCAAACAAACAGCAATCCCACCCTTCCTCCCCTTCCGCCCAAATCCACACATACCAAACCCACCCTCCCTCATCTCCCCTCCCATAAAATCCACACACATTGACACAGCAAATCCACACCCCCACCTTCCCAAATCCAAACATCGTCCAAGTTAGGATCTGGAAAGGTCCTACCTTTCGAAGAGGATCAACTTCATCCTTGCTCGTGAAGAGGAGATTCATCTTGCTCTTCTGAGGGAAAATATCACCTTCTCTGCCAGATTCCGATGAAGGGGTCCGTGCAACACCTTTCTTATTTTCTGTTTTCATGCTTGCGCATGCACATCAGATGGGACCAATGCTTCACAGCTTAGAGCCCAAGATATTGGTCACTCAGCTGACTTATTTAGTTGGCCAGTGATGTGCACAATTATATTGATGTGCTTCCTTCAATCCTCCGCAGAATAGAGTCACGCAACACTTCCGGTTCCAGCTTTTCCTGTAATAGTGCAAAAATGCGTTATCAGAAGGTAAATACTTTGGAGCTTAAAGCCCAAAATCACACAAACAGTAAACCCACCCTTCCTCCCCTTCCCCCCAAATCCACACGCACTCCAAACCCACCCTCCCTCACCTCCCCTCCCATAAAAGCCACACACATTGACACTGCAAATCCACACCCCCACCTTCCCAAATCCAAACACCATCCAAGTTTGGATCTGGAAAGGTCCTACCTTTCGAAGAGGATCATCTTCTTCCTTGCTTGTGAGGAGGAGATTCATTTTGCTCTTCTGAGCAAAAATATCACCTTCTCCGCCAGTTTCCAATGATGGGTCAGTGCAATATTTTTCTTATTTTCTGTCTTCATGCTTGTGCATGCACATCAGATGGGACCAATACTTCACAGCTTAAAGCCCAAGATATTGGTCACTCAGCTGACTTATTCAGTTGGCCAGTGATGTGCACAGTTATATGGATGTGCTTCCTTCAATCCTTCACATAATAGGGTCACGCAACACTTCCGGCTCCAGCTTTTCCTTTAATAGCAAATAAAAGCGGTATCAGACAGTGGAAATTCTATGGAGCTTAAAGCCCAAAATCAAACAAACGGTAATCCCACCCTTCCTCCCCTTCCGCCCAAATCCACACACACCAAAACCACCCTCCCTCATCTCCCCTCCTATAAAATCCACACACATTGACACTGCAAATCCACACCCCCACCTTCCCAAATCCAAACACCGTCCAAGTTTGGACATGGAAAGGTCCTACCTTTCGAAGAGGATCATCTTCTTCCTAGCTTGTGAGGAGGAGATTCATCTTGCTCTTCTGAGCAAAAACATCACCTTCTCCGCCAGGTTCCAATGACGGTTCCGTGCAATATTTTTCTTATTATCTATCTTCATGCTTGTGCATGCACATCACATGGGACCAATACTTCACAGCTTAAAACCCAAGACATTGGTCACTCAGCTGACTTATTCAGTTGGCCAGTAATGTGCACAATTATAATGATGTGTTTCCTTCAATCCTCCGCAGAATAGAGTCACGCAACACTTCCGGTTCCAGCTTTTCCTGTAATAAAGGAAAAATGCGTTATCAGACAGTGGAAATACTTTGGAGTTTAAAGCCCAAAATCACACAAACAGTAAACCCACCCTTCCTCCCCTTCCCCCCAAATCCACACACACTCCAAACCCACCCTCCCTCACCTCCCCTCCCCTCCCATAAAATCCACACACATTGACACAGCAAATCCACACCCCCACCTTCCCAAATCCAAACATCGTCCAAGTTTGGATCTGGAGAGGTCCTACCTTTCGAAGAGGATCAACTTCCTCCTTGCTTGTGAAGAGGAGATTCATCTTGCTCTTCTGGGGGAAAATATAACCTTCTCCACCAGATTCCGATGAAGGGGTCCGTGCAACACTTTTCTTATTTTCTGTCTTCATGCTTGCACATGCACATCAGATGGGACCAATACTTCACAGCTTAAAACCCAAGACATTGGTCACTCAGCTGACTTATTCAGTTGGCCAGTAATGTGCACAATTATAATGATGTGCTTCCTTCAACCTCCGCAGTATAGTCACGCAACACTTCTGGTTCCAGCTTTTCCTGTTATAGAGCAAAAATGCATTATCAGACAGTGGAAACACTTTGGAGCTTAAAGCCCAAAATCACACAAACAGCAAACCCACCCTTCCTCCCCTTCCCCCAAATTCACACACACACCAAAGCAACCTTCTCTCACCTCCCCTCCCATAAAATCCACACACATTGACACAGCAAATCCACACCCCCACCTTCCCAAATCCAAACACTGTCCAAGTATGGATGTGGAAAGGTCCTACCTTTCGAAGAGGATCAACTTCTCCCTTGCTCTTGAAGAGAAGATTCATCTTGCTCTTCTGGGGGAAAATATCACCTTCTCCTCCAGATTCCGATGAAGGGGTCCGTGCAACACTTTTTTTTATTCATGCTTGAGCATGCACATCAGATGGGACCAATACTTCACAGCTTAAAGCCCAAGACATTGGTCACTTAGCTGACACATTCAGCTGGCCAGTGCTGTTATATTGATGTGCTTCCTTCAATCCTCTGTAAAATAGGGTCATGTAACACTTCTGGGTCCACATTTTCCTTTTATAGCACAAGAATGCACTGTCAGACAGGAGTAATACTTTGGAGAATGGACAGTGGAAATGCTATGGAGCTTAAAGCCCAAAATCACATACACAGCAAATCCATCCATCCTTCCCCTCCCCCCAAATCCTCACACAGACCAAACCCACCATCCCTCACCTCCCATAAATCCACAAACATTGACACAGCAAATCCATACCCTCACTTTCCCAAATACAAACAACATCCAAGTATTATTCTGGAAAGGTCCTACCTTTCGAAGAGGAACAAATTCTTCCTTGCTTATGCAGAGAGGATTCTTCTAGCTCTTCTGAAGGGGAAAATCTCACCTTCTCCTCCAGGCGCCGATTAAAGGGTCTGCGCAACACTTTTCTCACCTTCTTTTGCTCTTGTGTACGCATCTAATGAACCCAATTGTGCACAGCTGAAACCCTGAGACATTGGTCTCTCAGCCGACGCATTCAGCTAGCCAGTGATGTGCACAATTATAATGATGTGCTGCCTTCAATCCTTCCCACTTTTTGTCTTAATGCTTGAGCATGCACATCAGACAGGGATCAATAGTTCACAGCTTAAATCTCAAGACTTTGGTCGCTCAGCTGACACATTTAGCTGGCCAGTGCTGCATGCAGTTATAATGATGTGCTTCAATCAATCCTCCAGAGAATAGGAAAACACTTCTCTGTCCTCCGTTTTCTTTTATAGCGCAAGAATGCTCTATCAGACAGGAGAAATACTTTAGAGCTTAAAACCCAAAATCAAACACACAGCAAACCCACCCTTCCTCCCCTTCCTCCCAAATCCACACACACACCAAATCCACCCTCAATCACCTCCCCTCCCATAAATCCACAAACATTGATATAGCAAATCCACAACCCTCCTACCCAAATCCAAACACCATCCAAGTATGGATCTGGAAAGGTCCTTCCTTTCGAAAAGGATCAACTTCTTCCTTGCTTGTGATGAGGAGATTCAACTTGCTCTTTTCAGGGAAAATATCACCTTCTCCAGATTCTGATGAAGGGGTCCATGCAACACTTTTCTTATTTTCTGTCTTCATGCTTGAGAATGCATATCAGATGGGACCAATACTTCACAGCTTAAAGCCCAAAACATTGGTCACTCAGCCGACACATTCAGCTGGACAGTGCGCTGCACAATTATAATGATGTGCTTCCTTTAATCCTCTGCAGAATAGGGGCACGCAACACTTCCCGGTCCAGCTTTTTCCTTTATATCGCAAGAATGCGCTATCAGACAGGAGTAATCCTTTGGAGCTTAAAGCCCAAAATCACACATACAGGAAATCCACCCTTCCTCCCCTTCCCCCCAAATCCACACACACACCAAACCCACTCTCCCTCACCTCCCCTCCCATAAATACACAAACATTGGCACAGCAAATCCATGACCCTACCTTCCCAAATGCAAACACCATCCAAGTATGGATCTGGAAAGGTCCTACCTTTCGAAGAGGATCAACTTCTTCCTTGCTTGTGCAGAGACAATTCTTCTAGCTTGTCTGAAGGGGAAAGTCTCCCCTTCTCTTCCAGGCTCTGATGAAGGGGTCTGTGCAACACTTTTCTCACCTTCTGACTTTTGCTTATGTGTGAACATCTGATGGTCTCAATTGTTCACAACTTAAAGCCTGAGACATTGGTCGCTCAGCCAATGCATTCAGCTAGCCAGTCATGTGCACAATTATAATGATGTGCTGCCTTCAATCTTTCTCACTTTCTGTCTTCATGCTTGAGCATGAACATCAGATGGGGACCAATAGTTCACAGCTTAAAGCTCAAGACTTTGGTTGCTCAGCTTACCCATTCAGCTGGCCAGTGCTGCACACAGTTATAATGATGTGCTTCCATCAATCCTCTGCAGAATAGGGGCACATAACACTTCTCTGTCCTCCGTTTTCTTTTATAGTGCAAGAATGCTCTATCAGACAGGAGAAATCGTTTAGAGCTTAAAGCCCAAAATCAAACACACAGCATACCCACCCGTCCTCAAAAATCCACACACATAGCAAACCCACCCTCCTTCACTCCCCCCCAAAATACACACACACATTGCCACCACAAATCCACACCCCCACTTTCTAAATCCAAACACAACCCAAGTATGGATCTGGAAAGGTCCTACCATTCAAAGAGAATCAACTTTTCCATTGCTTGTGAAGAGGAGATTCATCTTGCTCTTCTGAGGGAAAATATCACCTTCTTCTCCAGATTCTGATTAAGGGGTCCATGCAACACTTTTCTTACTTTCTGTCTTCATGCTTGAGCATGCACATGAGATGGGACCAATAGCTCACAGCTTAAACCCAAGAAAATGGTCACTCAGCCGACATGTTCAGCTGGCCAGTGCTGGGCATGATTATAATGATGTGCTGGCCATCAATCCTCTGCAGAATTGGGTCGCGCAATACTTCTAGTCCACCTTTTTCTTTTAGGCCTCATACACACGGGCGTTTTGTTATGCCACGTTTTTGGGCGTTTTTTGCTGCTCTCCATATTATTCAATGGCCCTCTAAAACGTTGACGTTTTTGAGCAGTAGAGGGCGCCGGCATTAGTGAGCTGTAGCTAGAATGCGGGACCAGTGCGTTCTGAAGCTGCAGCGTCATGGCGTTTTTGACGCTGAGCCGGCAAAACGCTCAATAACGTTGCTTAATGTACACAGCGTTAAGCCTCGTCAGGCGTTCTATTCATAATCATTGGTTCCCTATGGGAGCCCATTGATTTGAATAGAAGCCGCACCAGAAGTCGGATCACAGTGATACGACTTGCGGCGCGACTTGTGTGCTAGGTGTCTTAAAGAAGAACCCCCGCAAAAAATGTGCGTGGGGTTCCCCCCCAAGAGCATACCAGGCTCTTCAATCTGGCATGGATTTTAAGAGGAGCACCCATGCCAAAAAAACGGCATAGGGTCCCCCCCAAAATCCATACCAGACCCTTATCCGAGCACGTAGCCTGGCAGGCCAGGAAAGGGGGTGGGGACGAGCAAGCACCCCCCCTCCTGGACCGTACCAGGCCGCATGCCCTCAACATGGGGAGTATGGGTGCTTTGGGGCAGGGGGGCTCTGCGCCCCCCACCCCAAAGCACCTTGTCCCCATGTTGAGAGGGGAGAAGATGCCGGAGCGGATTTAATAAAATATTTTAAAAAGCTGTGTAGTGTTTTTTTTTGTACACTTTTTTCCCCCGGCTAAATGGGTATGGGTACGATGTACCCCATACTCATTTATATAGGGTGGGGGGCCCGGCATCTGGGGGCCCCCTTGTTAAAGGGGGCTTCCAGATTCCGATAAGCCCCCGCCCGCAGACCCCGACAACCAACGGCCAGGGTTGTCGGGAAGAGGCTCTTGTCCCCATCAATATGGGGACAAGGTGCTTTGGGGTGGGGGGGCGCAAAGCCCCCCTGCCCCAAAGCATGCATACTCCCCATGTTGAGGGCATGCGGCCTGGAATGGTCCAGGAGGGGGGGCGCTTGCTGGTCCCCACCCCCTTTCCTGGCCTGCCAGGCTACGTGCTCGGATAAGGGTCTGGTATGGATTTTGAGGGGGACCCTACGCCGTTTTCTTCGGCGTGGGTGCTCCTCTTAAAATCCATGCCAGATCGAAGAGCCTGGTATGCTCTTGGGGGGAACCTCACGCAAATTTTTTGCAGGGGTTCTCCTTTAAAACACCTAGCACACAAGTCGCGCCGCAAGTCGGATCACCGTGATCCGACTTCTGGTGCGGCTTCTATTCAAATCAATGGGCTCCCATAGGGAACCATTGATTTTGAATAGAGGCAGAAAACGCCGCAAAAAGCTAGCGTGAAAAACCGTGCACTGACGTCAATGCAAAATGCCAAGCAAAACGTCAGTTTTTTCCCTGACGTCAGGCCCGGCGTTTTGCTTATTTTTGTGCAAACGCCCGTGTGTATGAGGCCTTATAGCGCAAGAATGCGCTGTCAGACAGGAGTAATAATTTGGAGCTTAAAGTGATTTTAAAGGCTTGTTTTTTTTTTAAAGAACAAACATATTATACTTACTTCCTCTGTGCAGTTGGTTTTACACAGAGCAGCCCAGATCCTCCTCTTCTCGGGTCCCTCTTTGCTGCCTCTTGACTCCCCCTCCTATCGAGTGCCCCCTCGGCCAGCAGCTTGCTACAGGGAGCACCTGAGTCGAGTCAGAGCTCTGTGTACCCATTAAGACATGGAGACTTAATCTGGCCCCACCCCCTCTCTCCCGATTGGCTGACTGGCTTTGATTGACATCTGCTGTGTCTCAGCCAATCAGGAGGATTGTCTGGGACAGCTAAGACATTCGCAGACATCGCTGAGAGAACTGGGGCTCAGGTAAGTAATTTGGGGGGTGCTGGGGGGCTGCTACACACAGAAGGTTTTTTATCTTAATGCATATACTGCATTAAGATAAAAAAAAACCTTTTGCCTTTACAACTCCTTTAATGCCCAAATTCACACACATAGCAAACCCACCCTTCCTCCACACACACAGCAAATTCACACCTCCACCTTCCCAAATCCAAGCACCACTCAAGTATACATATGGAAAAATCCAATCATTTATAGAGGTTGAACATCTTTGCTTGTGCACAGGAAATTTATCAAGCTCTGCTGAGAGAACTCAGATGAAGGGGGCTCTGATGAAGGGGTCCATGCAACACTTTTCTTACTTTCTCTCTTTATGCTTGAGCATGCACATCAAATGGGACCAATAGTTCACAGCTTAAAGCCTGAGACATTGGTCACTCATCCGACACATTCAGCAGGCTAGTTGTGCATGCAATAATAATGTGCAATCTTCAATCCTCTTCACATTGGGGACAAACAACACTTGTCGGTCAACATTTTTCTTTTATAGATCAGATAGGAGTAATACTTTGAAGCTTACAGCCCAAGATCACACTCACAGCAAACCCACACTTTCTCACCTTTCCCCCATATCCACACACACACAGCAAACCCAACCTACTTCACCCCCTCTCCCCAAATCCACACACAGCAAATCCACACCCCCAACTACCCAGATCCAAACACAACCCAAGTATGGATCTGGAAAGGTCCTACCATTCAAAGAGGATCAACTGCTCATTGCTTGTAAAGAGGAGATTCATCTAGCTCTTCTGAGAGAAAACATCACCTTCTCCAGTTTATGATGAAGAGTCGATCAGCTGACATATTCATCTGGCCAGTGCTGTGCACAATTATAATGTTCTGCCTTCAATCCTCTGCTGAAAAGGTGCACACAACACTTCCCTGTCCTCCTTTTTCTTTTATAGCAAAAGAATGCACCATCAGACTGGAGTAATATTTTCGTGCTTAAAGCCCAAAATCACACACACAGCAAACCCACCCTCCCTCACCTTTCCCCTAAATTATCTCACATAGCAAATCCACGCACAAACACACAGCATATCTATACCCCTAAATCATCTAGCTCTTCTGAGGGAACTCCTCAACTTCTCCTCCAAGCTCCGATGAAGGGGTCCATGCAACACATTTCTCCATTTTTGTCTTCATGCTTGAGCATGCACATCAAACAGGACCAATAGTTCACAGCTTAAAGCCGGAGACATTGGTTGTTCAGCCAACACGTTCAGCTGGCCAGTGCTGTGCACAATTCTAATGATGTGCTGCCTTCAATCCTCCACAGAATAGGGGCGCACAACACTTCTCTGTCTTTCTTTTTCTTTTATAGCGCAAGAATGTGCCATCAGACAGGAGTAATACTTTGGAGCTTAAAGCCCAAAATCACACACACAGCAAATCCATCCTCTCACCTTCTCCCCAAAAAATTCACACGCAGCAAATCCAAACTCCCACCTTTCCAAATCCAAACATAGTCAAAGTATGGATCTGGAAAGGTCCTACCTTTCGAAGAGGATCAATTTTTTTCTGGCTTGTACAGAGGAGATTCCTCCAGCTCTTTGGAGGGGAAACGTCACCTTCTCCTCCAAACTCTGATGAAGGGGTCAGTTTAACACTTCACACTTTATGTCTTTTTTCTTGTGTGTGCATATCAGACTGGATCAATCTATCACAGCTTAAGGCCCGAGACATTGCACATTCAGCTGGCCAGTGCTGCAAACAATTTTAATGATGTGCTGCCTTCAATTCTCCATAGAATGGGGGGCACACAATACTTCTCTTTCCTCCTTTTTTCTTATAGCGCAAAAATGCATCAGACGGAAGTAATACTTTGGAGCTTAAAGTCCAAAATTAGACACACACCAAACCCATCCCCCTCCCTTCCTCACCTTCCCCCCTAAATGCTCACACACAGAAAATGAGTGTGGGGGGGCTTACCCTTTAATCCTTTGAGGGGCCCCTGACAGTATATAGTGTGGGGAACACTTGACCCTTCAAGCCTTTTTTATAGTTTTTGGAAGGGTTAACACATCTATCAGAAATGTTACTTCCGGGGGGCGGAGACTGCCCAAGATGGCCGACTGAGGGGATAGCTCTGCAAAAACCCGAGCCGTGCACCTATACAGCCACCGGGATCTGTTGTGGGGAAAACTGTGCGGAGTGAGCTGGACGGCATGTCCCTCCATTGGGCGGACCCAGAGAGAGACTTAGGAGGAGAGTGAGGTTCAGGCCATCTCCACGTGGAGAGGCGAGCAACGTTCCCAGGCCCCGTCTCGCACTTCCTGGCCGGAGCTGGTGGGAGAAGGCACGTTGAGAAGATGGACAGAGAGGTAGCATCTGCCGCATATAGCAACCCCTCACTACTCACCGAATGTGTGGCGGAGGCAGGGGGCGTGGGCTGCATTTGAGCAGCGGCCCTGTGTGCAGGGCACCCCATTCCCGGCTATGGGCTCCAAGCCACAAGAGACACTTGGTTGATGATAGCATAGTTGGACGCACCTCTGGAGTCGGCCGAGGTAGCTCAGTCCATACAGATTCCACATATGCAATTTAGCACAAGAAGCGACGGAACCCTGGAAATAACGAATCCCACGCTTATCTCCTATACAGAAAATCCACAGTAATTGGGAGTAAATTGACAAGAATTAGTGCCTGTAGGATCCTGAATGAGACCTCATGTGAAGGGGCTAAAAGGGAATATTCCATCTATCCTGCTGTTAAGGGTGAGTGAGACATCACTTTTAAATACTGTTGTAGAAGTTAGTGGATTAAACAGACTTACAGCGGAAGAGAGTGGGTCAAATACTGGTCTTTCAATAACAGGCCCCGCATAAGTATAGTGTACAAGTTCAAAAACTCAAAAATGGCACCCAAGGGACTGCAGACACAGAAGGGGAAAGGGGGAGCAGCGGGAGCCATAAATAAGAACACTCCCACCCCCAAGGCCACACTGCCATCACAGAACACAGATATTAAAGGTTATTTTCAGCAAAATCAACAGCAAGAGGAAATATTAAACTCTTCGGAGCTGAATATTAGCCTAGACTCAAGCCTAAGAGGGAAACATTCACTGGGGAATAGTTCCCTTTTAAACCCACAGCAAGATTTGGCAGGTAAAAATAAAAAGCAAAAAGAGACATGGGACATACAGGCATGTATAGTCACTACCTATAAAAGAGGATATGGACAAATATATACACAGATTGGAGAATTCTTACAAAACTGAAATACAATTACTTAAAACAGCTATTGAAACAACTGAGGGAAAATTGAAGGTGTTGGAACAAAAAATAACAAATATGGATCAGAAATTTGTACAATTTGAACAGAAAAATCAGACGCATGACCAGTGTCTTAAATATATTATTGCCACCATAGATGATTTGGAAAATCGAAATAGATGACAAAATATCAGGGGACTATCGGAAGAGATAGGGCCCGAATCCCAACATTACAGGGAATATTTAACACCTTATTACAGCGTCCACCTACAACTGAATTGATAATTGATCGGACACATAGATCAATAGGCTATAAGAGTTAGGACCCAGCAAAACCAAGAGATGTGATATGTAAGGTGCACTATTTCACTGTTAAAGAACGGATTATGGCTGCAGCGAGGAAACAGAAAAATATTGATTTTGAAGGGGCACAACTGATGCTCCTTCAGGACATTTCAAAATACACCTTAGCCCTAAGAAAAGCAATACAACCCTTATTGGCAGTTTTGAGAGAAAAACACATTTTATATAGCTGGAGATATCCTTTTCAGATTTTTGTATACTACAAAGGTCAAAAAGTAATCTTTCGAGATATAACAGACTTGTCAGTATTTTGGGAAAAACTCCATTTACCGGAAATAGAATTACAACTATGACCCCAGAATTATGAGGACTTGGTCAACAGATTTTTTGTTAAAAAAGGATAAGTAGAAAGGGACTTTAAACGACGGAGGGGAAGTGGAGTGGAGAGGGGGGGAGCATTGTCGTATGGATAGGGGGCACAGAAGCTAGGAGGGAAAGGTATATAAAGGGTCTCCCTCTTTAATGGGGGTTTTCCCTTCCCCCCTTTTTTTTCTTCTCTTTCTTTCCTTAAATGAGTAACGAGGTATATATAGCAACATTACAACATTATAATGGTATGTAATCATTCTTTTGTGACAAGGTGACATGAGAATGTTAATTTTTTTTTTTTTGTAATGAGGTATATATAGAAATATCACAACGTTATAATTGTATGTAATTATTTTTTTCTGACAAGTTGACATGAGAATGTTAATTTTTTTTTTTTTGGTAATGAGGTATAGGTAGAATTATCACATTGCTATAACTGTATGAAATCACTAAAGATGGAGGGTAGGATTACCCCTCCGGGATGAGGGGCCTGTGGAAAGAAAGGGTCCCCCCCTTTTTTTTTTTCTTCTCTTTCTTTCCTTAAATGGGTAACGAGGTATATATAGATACATCACAACGTTATAATTGTATGTAATCAATTTTTTGCGTCAAGGTAACATGAGAATGTTATTTTTTTTCTCCTTTTCCTTAAATGGGTAATGAGGTATATATAGAAATATCACAATGTTATAATTGTATATAATCATTTTTTTGTGACAAGGTGACATGAGAATGTTAATTTTCCCTTTTTTTGGGGGGGAACGAGGTATATATAGAAATATCACAATGTTATAATTGTATGTATGTAATAATTTTTTTGTGACAAGGTGATACAATTTTTTTTTTCCGGACATTTCAGGAAATGTTTGTGTATCTGGTATTGTAATAAGCACGAAAATGGTAATCAATGTAAGGAGATTCACTATTTCACTAGATGCACAGTGAGTAGTGGTCCTCCCCTCCCCCCCTTGGATTAATTTTTGTTTTTCTTCCATTTCTCTTCCTCTCCTGCGCCTCCTTTTCCCTATCCTATCTCCTTCTCTTGTTCTCCTCCCCTTCTAGAGAGGAGAAGGTAAAAGAAATAAATGGAAAGTAAGGGTGGAAGATTTAAGAAAAGAGAGGAAAAATTCCTCTAATATTGAATAGGCCCAGGGTAAAGTAGAGGATCCCAGTCATAGGTCTTAAAGGGCATCTAGGTAACCCCGATTAGAGATCCTGCTTAGATTAGATTAGACTAGACTAGTAGAGTCAATAGTAGAGTGAGAGGCAGGTTTTGAGTGGGAGTGTGATTGTGTGCTTTTTCCCCTTCCCTTTTAGTTTTTTTTTTGTATATATATGGACCATCTCAAAATATGCACATTGAATGTGAGAAGACTGAATTCTCCATCCAAAAGGTCTCAGATTTTATGTTCGCTCCATAAACAGAAAGTGGATATTCTTTTTTTCCAGGAGATGCATTTCCGGATGGACCACATACCCAATATTCAAAATAGATATTACCCAACTTGGCATCACGATTCATTTAAATACTCCAAATCACGAGGGGTATCTATAGCAATACACAAATCAGTACCCCACCAGATTATTGAAATATGGAGGGGTAGCGATGGTAGATCATTAATGTTAAATATCTGTATTTATGGAAAAAAATGTACCTTAATTAACATATATCTACCTAATCAGGATCAAATAAGAATGGGTAATCAATTACTGATGGAGCTAATGGAAAAAAACAAAGGGGACTATACTAGTCGGAGGAGATTTTAATTTTGTACTGGATCAGGAAATTGACACCACGGCCCCCGCACATTTCAGAATACAACTCAAACAACTAGGTTTAAAAACACTCTCAATAAACATAGTTTGATAGATGTTTGGTGAGTGTTCCACCCGCAAGATAGGGATTATTCGTATTATTCAAAAATACACAATTCGTATCATAGATTGGACTACTTTTTTATATGCCAAAGGGGATTGATGACGGTGACATCTACCGGGATAGGTAACATATTATGGTCAGACCATGGCCCTGTGTTCTTAGAGATGAAGTTGTCAGAATCTTGGAGAGCACAGTGGTCATGGAGACTGAACGATAACCTCTTGAAAGATGAGGCTTGCATTGCAGATATCACGCAGGCAATAAAAAACTATGTAATTGACCATGAGAGGGACAGCACCTCACCCCCCCATACAATGGGAGGCATTGAAGTGCATAATACGTGGTCAGTTTATAAAACATGGAGCAAGGTTGAAGGCAGAAAAAGCACATAAACTATCCTTACTATTGAAAGAAGTGACAGCATTGGAAAGATACCTAACTCTGCAAAAATAATTACCTTAACAGATAAACGACTGGAGATTCAAGCTTTATTAAATGAACAAACCTTAAAATTAAGAGATAGAATCGCGCCCTATTTTACCAACAAGGAAATAAACCAGGTAAATTGTTAACAAGGGCCTTGCATAAACGAAATCCGGTGACATCCATTGGAAAAATTATGAAATCTCCTGATGACATACGACCCAAGAGATATTTCGGATACGTTTTTTACATATTATTCTAAATTATACAATATTCAGACCCCTTAAAGAAGAGTAATCCAGAAACTTATAATCATAAAATACATCAGTATATTAAAGAGACAGCAATCCCCAATTTGTCGATGGAGATAGTGGAGGAATTGGAAAAATACTTTTCAGTAACAGAAATGCAGACTGAGGTGGGATTCTTGATCCCGGGCAAAAGCCCGGGCCCTGACGGATTCACACCGCGGTTTTATAAAACATTTAAGGACAATTTGATCCCTATAATGATTAAGACTTTTAACTCAGTCTCGGCTTCTCGACCCTTCACAACTCAAGGTATGGAAGCACATATAGCACTTATACCAAAACCAGATAAAGATCATACTCTTTGCACAAATTATAGGCCAATTTCACTAACAAACATTGACCTTCGACTGTATGCGAAACTTATTGCTAATAGGATATCCCCCATACTACCAAATATTATTCATAAAGATCAGGTGGGATTTGTGGAAGGCCGAGAGGCCAGAGACAATACATTGAAGACGGTTACATTAGTAGAATATGCACAAAAACAAAATATCCCATCATGCCTTATATCGGTGGATGCCGAAAAGGCATTTGATAGGGTTGGATGGGAGTTTCTGGAAGAAACATTAAAACAATAGGGGTTGGGAACCCAACTAATGCAGAAGATTATGGCTTTATACAACAATTCTACAGCGAGGGTACGTACAAATGGGATGTTATCAGATCCAATTAGGGTACAAAACAGGACTAGACAGGGTTGCCCCCTGTCCCCCTTATTATATATATTGACCATGGAACACTTGACAACAGCCATAAGGAATAACGCGGACATTCAAGGAATAAAAGTCAAAAGAAGACATGGAAAGAATGATAATGCCTCCCCCATTTTGGGGGAATTTTTATTGTTTTCTCTTTCCTGGTACGGTAGTATGAATGGGATTGAATATACATGTGCTGATAGGGATATGATAGGGAATTTAAATTTATTATGTAAATCAAATATGGTAACGTGAGAGAGGTCACTAATCCAAAAGAGAAAACTATACTAAATAGATTTTATGATTAAGTAAGTTATATATGGAATATAATGTTGGGGACGACGTTATGATGATTGATTTTGTTATATATGTTTGAAGACATGCCCTTGTAAGGTTTGTTGGTTTTTTTGTTTTTTTATGTTGTATGTGTATAAAATGAGAAAAGAAATAAAGATACATTTTAAACAGAAATGTTACTTCCTTTCCCAGAGATACACCAGGAAGTGAGACGAATTCCCCCAGTAGACAGTTGTCACCAGAGCAGGTGTTCCAATTGGAAGATTTCCTCTCACCCCCTGTTGTGGTAACAACTCTGACATTTAAGATTTCCCCTCACAATCCAGCATGCAGCCTTACCCGTTGTGACTAGAACAGGAAGTGAGGGAGAAATCCCTCTTACAGCACTCTGGATAGCATTAGAAACCCAGTAGATGTTCTTATCCTTCCCTACTGTTTCCATATGAAAAAAAGGATTCCAGCTAGACACATTTTAAAGTGCGAGTACTAGGTAGGTCTTTTTAAGTGCTCTGTCTCTTGCATCACAGCTACATCTCCTGGCCTGTAGCTTTTACCTAACAATGTTCAAGGAGGAAGCAGTCAGTTCAGCGTTCCCTGTTCTGTTTAATGTGTATGTCCAGCCAAAACCCTTTTTCATTTTGGATGGAGAGTGAGAAAGAACTTTCAGCTTTTTATTGCAGTTATTCTATGATACCTTAAAGAGGAGTTCTAGTCTGGGCAAAAATAATTAAAAGTCAGTAGCTACAAACACTTTGTAGATCACTGCAGCAATCTTACCGGGAAGTGGGAGCGGGTACCCATCAAACCAGGTACCCACTCCCCTCCCAAAAAAGTGCCAAATGTGGCAGTGCGGGGTGCAAACAAGTGGAGCTTCCTCTTTTGAGTGGAGCGCAGCTTTGTAGATACCCTGTCATCAGACCACTCATTTCAACAGCAATCTTCCCATACAATAATATGTCCATTTAACATATTTTATGCAAATTGTTTACCTGTAAAATCCTCACTTGTGTAGACAGCCAAATGCCCTTAGACTGCTGCTGGGTGCCCCCATCTTGGATAGAATGTTAGAAGCCCCAGCATACTCAGAGCTGTCACTCAAATTACACTCTAAAGCAGTGGTGGGCAACTTTCTTAATATGGGGGGCCCCAGGTGTGACCCTCAACATCATCAAAAGGGCTGCACATTAAATTCAGTGTCAGACTGCAGACACAACAGGACACGATTACTTTACAAGAGACAGGCAGAGACTACAAGCATGGCATGGGAGATGGAAAGTGACTGCAAGCATGGCATGGGCGATGGTCAGAGGCTGTGGGCATGATACGGGAGACAGTGAGAAGCTGTGGACATGAAGCAGGAGACTATGAGCAATCTCTACAATAATAAGACAATAGGGAAATACAGATTAGTGTCTGCAGGGGCCGTGGGAGCCATAAACTATTCTAAGGGGCCACAAGTTGGACACCAGGGCAATCAAGTATTCTCCAGCTGCTACATAAAACCTTATGTAGGGAGGTGAAGGGAAGGGTGGAAGAGCTTGGCCAGAACAGAAAATAAATATAGTTCCAGATGAAGAGAGAAATAAATACCAGTGTATGGCACCCCAAAAAATCTAAGTAAAAATCATCAAATACAACAAGTGAATGTAGCTGCCCCTTTAAAGTGGAATATTCCACTTCCAAATTACAAAGAGTGATGAAAGAGTGGCGCTCACATATATAAATGAATAAAAAACATAAGCAATAGCAAAGTGTCAAATTTAAAAAACATGTAAATCAAAAAAACTGAGTAAGTAAATGTCCAATGTGGCAAATCCCAACACCAGCTTCTTTCAGTGTCAAATTCCTGTAATCTTCACCACAACCTCTGAATATGACGCTGAGCACTCACGCTCAACTTCTTTGATCGACCATGGCGAGGCCTGTTCTGAGTTGAACCTGTCCTTTTAAACCGCTGTATGGTCTTGGCCACCGTGCTGCAGCTCAGTTTCAGGGTCTTGGCAATCTTATTATAGCCTAGGCCATCTTTATTTAACAATTCTTCTTTTCAGATCCTCAGAGAGTTCTTTGCCATGAGGCGCCATGTTGGACTTCCAGTGACCAGTATGAGAGAGTGAGAGCAATAACACCAAATTTAACACACCTGCTCCCCATTCACACCTGAGACCCTGTAACACTAATGAGTCACATGACACCAGTGAAGGAAAATGGCTAATTGGGCCCAATATGGACATTTTCACTTAGGGGTGTACTCACTTTTGTTGCCAGACATTTTGTTTAGACATTAAAGTGGTTGTCAACTCGTGACAACCACTTTAACATACAGGTGAGCCTATGATAAGGCTTACCTGTAGGTGCCCTGCATATCTCCTAAACCTGCACGGTTCAGGAGATATGCAGTGTATTAGCTGTGCCGACGTCATTTCGGCACATGTGCAGTGAAGAAATGGCCTCCGCGCCGTTTCTTCATTGTGATCATGCCGTGACTGGCGGCTCCCACGCGCATGTGCGGGAGTGATGTCACGCGACTCCGGCCAGTCACAGAGCCGGAGTCGCGGCATCAGAAGGAAGAGGGGCTGAAGATTCATTAGTGGCGGCTACTGCTCAATATTTTGGGGTTGCAGCAAACAAACTTGGCCCCCCTCACTCGCACCCCCTTACAGCAGTGAGGGAAGGAGGGGGCACGATCATGCTGGAGAAGGCCAGCTGTCACAGGGTTAGGCTGGTAGATGTCAGGGGGGAGGTTGCCCTTACCTTGCACTGGTGCGATGCGGGAACTGGCGCGATTACAGAGCTGGTTCCCGCATCGCATCTCTCCCGCAGGCAGTTCACACTGATCTCTGCAAATCGCTGCTGGTGTCATTACAAAGTTAAAGCAGAGTTCTACCCAAAAGTCTGCTGATCGGATCCCCCCACAGGTGGCACATTTAGCACCTTTTGGGGGGGAAGATACCTGGCCAGGCCAATAGTGGAGCGCAGCGGAGCCTCATGCATGTGCAGTAGGGCTCCCGGCGTGACGTTTTAGTGCTACACAGACAGCCGGGTTCCCTTACCCGCAATGGAGGCTTCAGCTGCCGTGCTGACATTGCTGGACTCCAGGACAGGTAAGTGTCCTATTATTAAAAGTCAGCAGCTACAGTATGTGTAGCTGCTGGCTTTTAATTTGTTTTGTTCCTGGCAGACTTCTGCTTTAATGACACCTCAGATTTGTTTACAGATCGCAGTGTGAACTTTGAACTCGCACACAAATCGAATCGCATAGGTGATAACACCCATGCAATCTGAATCCAGTGCAGGAGAAAAGACTCCTGCACCTATTTCTGTGCGAATCTATTGCGAGTTCAGCCATACAACAGTATGCTCACAAATCGCATGTGATCGGCACCTGCGGTGCGGGTGCAAATAGCATGCGATCTCTGAGATCGCAGTAGTCTGAACCTGGGCTCAAGGATGCCTCCAGGAAGCCCTCCGGGTCTGAGATAATCTTCTTGGAGGACTCCAGCACCGCGAGTGTGATGAGCCATGTCATGGTCAACTCCTCTGAATTCATGGCAGAGCAGAGCGGGGGGGGCAGGGACCCCCAAATCTAGCCCCTTCACCTCTCTATAGTTGGGTAAATCACTGGCTGGGCTGTCCCCACTCCTCACATTGGGCTCTGGCTCTGCTGCTGATCCTTTCTTGGGTAGATGCTATAGGAAGGAGCCGGGCCATTGTTTCTCCTCCCAGGAAAACAGGAAGTGGGTCCTGAGACTCGATTGGCCAGGAGTCCTAAGATTAAGGAGAAGAAGTAGAAGGCATTAGCAAATATTAATTTGCTAATGTCACACAACTGTGTAACCCAACCAAAATGCGCCCTTTTTTGAAGCCAAGGAGAAATACCTTAGAGCTTAAAGCACAAAATTGAACGCACAGCAACCCATCCTTCCTCCCCTTCCCCAAAAATCCACACACATAGCAAACCCTCTCTCCTTAACCCACCCCCCAAAATCCACACACACAGCAAGCCCACACACATTGACAGAGCAAATCCACACCCCCGCTTTCTAAATCCAAACACAGCCCAAGTATGGATATGGAAAGGGTCCTACCTTTCGAAGAGGATCAACTTCTTCATTGGGAGGAGATTCATCTTGCTCAACTGAGGGAAAATATCACCTTCTCCAGATTCTGATGAAGGGGTCAGTGTAACACTTTTCTTACTTTCTGTCTTCATGCTTGAGAATGCACATCAGATGGGACCAATAGCTCACAGCTTATAGCCCAAGACAATGGTCACTCAGACGACAAGTTCAGCTGGCCAGTGCTGGGCACAATTATAATGATGTGCTGGCCGTCAATTCTCTGCAGAATAGGGGCATGCAACACTTCTAGTCCACCTTTTTCTTTTATTTGCGCTATCAGACAAGAGTAATAATTTGGAGCTTAACAGCTTCTGGACTGCCTCATGTACATTTATTGCTGCAGAGTGGCGCCGTAGCGCGAATCTCCATCTGTAAACGGCGGCGAGTGGGCTGCACTCTTCAGCAGTATGGCCGCGGGTCGGGTGGACTCGATGTCCGCCGGCAAACCGCAAGCGGGGAACCGCCGATGTGAACAGGGTGGTTCCCAGCTCTATTAGGCGGCATGTCAGAGATCTACTGATCCCTGTCTCTGGGATCAGTCAGATCTCTTACTCCCCTGGCAGCCCAGCCCCCTTACAGTTAGAAAACGCCTAGGGAACACAGTTGACCCCTAGATCGCCCCCTACAGGTTAACCCCTTTCCTGCCAATGACATTTACACAGTAATCAGTGGATATTTAAATTTCCGATCGCTGTATAAATGTGATTGGTCCCAAAAAAGTGTCAAAAATGTCTGACATGTGAGCTGCACTATCGCAGTCCTGATAAAAATCGCAGATCACCGCCATTATTAGTAAAACAAATAGTAAAAGCACCATAATTTAATTATCATGGTTTATAAACGTGGCAACTTTTGCACAAACCAATCAATAAACGCTGATCACAATTTTTTTTTTACTACAAATTTGAGAAAGAATATATATTGGCCAAAACTAAAGAATAAATTTGGCTTTTTATATATTTTTTTATATATATATTTTAGCAAAAAGTAAAAAGAAATTGTTTTTTTCTTTTCAAAATTGTTGCTCTTTTTTGTTTATAGTGGTGATCAGAAGTGACGCAGAGGTGATCAAATACCACCAAAAGAAAGCTCTATTTGTGGGGGAAAAAAAGGACGCCAATTTAGTTTGGGTATAACGTCGCATGACTGTGCAATTGTCAGTTAAAGCGACGCAGTTCCGAATCGCAAAAGGTGTTCTGGGCCTACAGTGGGAAATCCTTCCTGTCCTTAAGTGGTTAAAGTGATTGTAAAGGCTTGATTTTTTTTTTAAATAAACATATTATACTTACCTCCTCTGTACAGTTGGTTTTGCACAGAGCAGCCCGGATCCTCCTCTTCTTGGGTCCCTTTTTGCTGCTCCTGACTCCTCCTATCGAGAGCCCCCTCACCCAGCAGCTTGCTACAGGGGGCATCTGAGCTGAGTCAGAGCTCCGTGTATATATTCAGACACTGAGCCCCGATCTGGCCCTGCCCCCGCTCTCCCCTGATTGGCTGACTGGCTTTGATTGACAGCAATCAGGAGGAGTGTCTGGCACATCTAAGACATTGGCAGACATTGCTGGAGAGAGATGGGGCTCAGGTAAGTAATGCGGGGGGTGCTGAGGGGGCTGCTACACATAAAATGATTTTTTATCTTAATGCATAGAATGCATTAAGATAAATAAAACCTTCTGCCTTTACAACTCCTTTAACCACTTGCCGACCACCGATCAGCATCTGACGGCGGCAAGGTGGCTCGAAAACGCGGATCGGCGTCATATGACGGCGGCTGCGGGATCGAACCTAGTGAGCGCACGCGCGCCACCGGAGGCGCGCCCGTGCGCTCACTGTGTTCGGGGAGGGCCAGGGAGCGGGTGCAGCGGAGTCGATCTCCGCCGGCCACCCGCGATGCCCCCCCGGAGTGAAAGAACGGAGGTCTGTGTAAGCAAAAAAGTGTCAAAATTGTCCGACATGTCCGCTGAAATATCGCAGTACCGCTAAAAATCGCAGATCGCCGCCATTACTAGTAAAAAAAACCCCCCAAAAATGAATTCTCATCATCCGTAAACGCGACTACTTTTGCGCAAACCAATCAATAAACGCTGATTGCAATTTTTTTTATCACAAATATGAGGAAGAATATAAATCGGCCAAACCCGATGAAAAAAATGTTTTTTTATATTTTTTTTTTTGGATTTGTATTTTAGCAAAAAGTAAGAAATTTGGGTTTTTTTGCAAAATTGTCGCTCTTCTTTTGTTTATAGCGGTGATCAGAAATGACGCAGCGGTGATCAAATACCACCAAAAGAAAGCTCTATTTGTGGGAAAAAAGGACGCAAATTTCGTTTGGGTACAACGTCGCACGACCGCGCAATTTTCAGTTAAAGCGACGCAGTGCCGAATCGCAAAAAGGGCTCCGGTCCTAAAGCTGGAAATCCTTCCGGTCCTTAAGTGGTTAATGCCCAAACGCACACACATAGCAAACCCACCCTTCTTCCACACACACAGCAAGTTCAAAAATCCAAGCACAACCCAAGTATACATCTGGAAAAGTCCAATCATTTATAGAGGTTGAACATCTCTCTTTATGCTTGAGCATGCACATCAGACCGGACCAATAGTTCACAGCTTAAAGCCTGAGACATTGGTCACTCATCCGACACATTCAGCAGGCTAGTTGTGCACACAATAATAATGATGCGCAGCCTTCAATCCTCTGCACAATGGGGGCAAACAACACGGTCCACATTTTTCTTTTATAGGTCAGAAAGGAGTAATCCTTTGAAGCTTACAGCGCAAAATCAGACTCACAGCAAACCCACCCTTTCTCACCTTTCCCCCATATCCACACACACAGCAAATCCACCCTCCCTCTCCCCAAATCCACACCCTCACCTACCCAGATCAAAACACAACCCAAGTATGGATCTGGAAAGGTCCTACCATTCAAAGAGGATCAACTTCTTCCTTGCTTGTAAAGAGGAGATTCATCTAGCTTTTCTGAGGGAAAACATCACCTTCTCCTCCAGATTCTGATGAAGAGTCGCTCAGCTGACATATTCATCTGGCCAGTGCTGTGCACAATTATAATGATGTGCTGCCTTCAATCCTCCACAGAAAAGGTGCACACAGCACTTACCTGCCCTCCTTTTTCTTTTATAGCAAAATAATGCACCATCAGACAGGAGTAATATTTTCGTGCTTAAAGCCCAAATCACACACACACACAGCAAATCCACACACAAACACACAGCATATCTACACCCCTAAATTCCTGTATGGAAACACAACTGAAGTTTGTAGAGTTTCAAGTTCTTTTTTGTTTGTGCAGAGGATATCAATCCATCTTCTGAGGGAACTCCTCGCCTTCTCCTCCAGGTTCCGATGAAGGGGTCCATGCAACACATTTCTCAATTTCTATCTTCATGCTTGAGCATGCACATCAAACAGGACCAATAGTTCACAGCTTAAAGCCTAAGACATTGGTCGTTCAGCCAACATGTTCAGGTGACCAGTGCTGTGCACAATTCTAATGATGTGCTGCCTTTAATCCTCCACAGAATAGGGGCACACAACACTTCTCTATCATTTCTTTTTCTATTATAGCGCAAGAATGTGCCATCAGACAGAAGTAATTTAATACTTTGGAGCTCAAAGTCCAAAATCACACACACTCAGCAAATCCATCCTCTCGCCTTCTCCCCAAACATTCATATGCAGAATATCCAAACTCCCACCTTCCCAAATCCAAACATAGCCCAGGTATGGATCTGGAACGGTCCTACCTTTCGAAGAGGATCAATTTCTTCCTGGCCTGTACAGATGAGATTCATCTAGCTCTTCTGAGGGGAACTTCACCTTCTCCTCTAGGCTCTGATGAAGGGTAGAGTTGAGCGAACACCTGGAAGTTCGGGTTCTGCTGGTCCGTCCGAACTTCGGGACAAAGTCCGGGTCCGGGTCCGGACGGAACCCGAACGATCGCACGGACGCTTCAAGCCTGCCTGGTCGTCTTGGGCTTGAAGGTCCACAAGCGAGTTGAGATGGGAAGTAGTCTCGGATCTCCTCTTCCACTTCAAGGGGAGTCTTCTCGATCTACTTAGAGTAGACATGTCCGGTCCTTCTTTAACTAGGAGAAGCTTTCCATCCTGGCAAGGTCTAGGTATGGACCCGATACAAACCTAAACCCTTCCACCCTCAAACCTATAAGACGTATACTTACAAACCCCTCTTCCGCTCTCCTACCTAAACGACTCACACACACTAAAACCTGAAACTCGAGGTTTCATAATTTAATGAAGACAGACTACCGTGTAAGAACGCGATATTA
>BLSH010294283.1:28234-50993 GCA_018402905.1 Glandirana rugosa
AGCAGTAGTAAAGTAATCTATCTCAGGATGCAGGATCAGGTCTTAAAATGGCTAAAATCTGTCCCTCACGCCGTCAGCTACCTTTCCCTATACTAACCCAAGGAGCATGTGACTGCAGCACTGTGACTCCAGCTTATAAAGAGGCTGGGTCACATGATGCACCGGCCAATCACAGCCATGCCATTAGTAGGCATGGCTGTGATGGCTTCTAAGGGCAAACCAGTGAAACGCTTGTTGATTGGCTGCCCTGCAGCTTCTCAACACGTGGAGTAAAATAGCAGAACCCCGGACCGAACCCGAACGATTTTTGAAATGTCCGGGTCCGGGTCCGTGCCACGGACACCCTAAAGTTCGGTACGGACCCGAACGTTACAGTCCGGGTTCGCTCAACACTAATGAAGGGGTCCGTGCAACACTCTTCACACTTTATGTCTTTTTTCTTGTGTGTCGCCCAGCCGACACATTCAGCTAGCCAGTGATGCAAACAATTTTAATGATGTTCAGCCTTCAATCCTCCATAGAATGGGGGCACACAACACTTCTCTTTCCTCCTTTTTTCTTATAGCGCAAAAATGCACCATCAGGCGGGAATAATACTTTGGAGCTTAAAGTCCAAAATTACACACTCCCCAAAACCACCCCCTCCCTTCCTCACCTTCCCCCCCTAAATGCTCACACACAGAAAATGAGTGGGGGGGTTTGCCTTTAATCCTTAGGAGGGGCCCCTAACAGTATATAGTGTGGGGAACACTTGACCCTTCAAACCTTTTTTATAGTTTTTGGAAGGGTTAACACATCTATCAGAAATGTTACTTCCTTTCCCAGAGATACATCAAGAAGTGAGACGAATCCCCCCAGTAGACAGTTGTCACCAGAGCAGGTGTTCCAATTGGAAGATTTCCTCTCACCCCCTGTTGTAGTGACAACCGACATTTAAGATTCTCCCTCACAATCCAGCATGCAGCCTTACCCATTGTAACTAGAACAGGAAGTGAGCGAGAAATCCCTCTTACAGCACCATGGATGGCATTAGAAACCCAGTAGATGTTCTTATCCTTCCCTACTGTTTCCATTTGAAAAAAAAGGATTCCAGCTAGACAAATTTTAAAGCCTGATTTAAGCAGTAGGTAGGTCTTTTTAAGTGCTCTGTCTTTCGCATCACAGCTACATTTCCTGTCCTGTAGCTTTTACCTAACAATGTTCAAGGAGGAAGCAGTCAGTTCAGAGTTCCCTGTTCTGTTTAATGTGTATGTCCAGCCAAAATCCTTTTTTTTTGTTTTGAATAGAGTGGAGTGATAAAGAACTTTCAGCTATTTATTGCAGTTATTCTATGATACCTTAAAGCGGAGCTCCAGTCTGAGCAAAAATAATTAAAATTCAGCAGCTTCAAATACAAATAGCTGCTGACTTTTAATATAAGGACACTTACCTGTCCAGAGATACAGCTATGATGGCACCTGCTTCAGTGTCAGGCATTTTCACTCTGAGAAAGCAGCAGTGAAGCCTTCAAAATTCACAGCTGGTTTCCTACTGCACATGCGCGAGTCACGCTGTACTTTGTGAATGGTCCTGCAGTGAGTGTGTGCCTGAAGGAGGAGGGGCCAGAAACACTTGTAGATCGCTGCGGTAATCTTACCGGGAAGTGGGAGCGGGTACCCGTCAAACCAGGTACCCATTCCCCCCAAAAAAGTGCCAAATGTGGCAGTGAGGGGTGCAGACAAGTGGAGCTTCCTCTTTTGAGTGGAGCGCTGCTTTAAAGATACCCTGTCACCAGACCATTTATTTCGTCAGCAATCTTACCATACGATTATATGTCCATTTAAAATATTTTATGCAAGTTATTTACCTTTAAAATCCTCACTTGTGTAGACAGCCAAAAGCCCAGAGACTGCTGCTGAGTGCCCCCATCTTGGATGTAATGTTAGAAACCCCAGCATACTCAGAGCTGTCACTCAAATGACACTCTAAAGCAGTGGTGGGCAACTTTGTTGATATGGGCAGCCTCAGGTGTGACCCTCAACATCATCAAAAGGGCTGCACATTAAATTCAGTGTCAGTCTGCAGACACAACAGGACATAGTCAAAAACTATGGTTATTATACAAGAGACAGTCAGAGTCTGCAAGCATGGCATGGGAGATGGTAAGCGACTGCAAGCATGGCAAGGGAGACGGTGAGAAGCTACGGATATGATGCAGGAGACTACTAGCAATCTCTACAATAATAAGGCAGTAGGGAAATACCGATCAGTGTCTGCAGGGGTTGTGAGAGCCATAAACTATTCTAAAGGGCCACAAGTTGGACACCAGTGCAATCAAGTATTCCCCTTTGCTTCTCTCCAGTTGCCATATAAAATATTATGTAGGGAGGTGAAGGGAAGGGTGGAAGAGCTGGGCCAGCACAGATAATAAATACAGTCCCAGATGAAGAGAAAAATAAATACCAGTGTATGGCACCCCAAAAAATCTAAGTAAATGTAGCGCCCCCATAGAGATCGGTGCTTTTAATTTTTTGAGATTTTTGTTAGGAGAGGTAAAATGTAGTCAGGCCTGACAGTGAGTGTAGGCCTGAATGTTTTGATCTGGGCTGGGGAGTGGCTTGGGGAGTGGCTGGAGATGGAAGGAACACCTCTTGGAGACTCTTCCCCTTTGACCCGGGAAAGCTCTGTAAAGGGGGATGGATGAGAAGGTGTCTCTTTCTGATGTATGCCAAGAAGCCTTGACCAATCCACAGTCTGGATTGGCAGGGGGCAGGCCTGCTTAAATACAGCAATCTGCCAGCAGGTGGGAGGAGAGTTTGGGTGGAAGAGATGAAGATGTAGCTGGTGCTGTGGATGAGGCCTCATCTGGGAGTGGAGCCCCCAGTCTGGGGGGGTGACCTTGAGGCCTGGGTGCAGCCAGGAGCGGGAGTCGGCTCCTGGGGTGGCACAAGGAAGCAGGAGAGCAGCAGAGTTCTGCATTAAAAGAGACTCTTTAAAGGATCCACCAGTGTCAGTGAGTGGCGGCCCCTGGAAGTTGGATGAGAAGGCTGAGACGGGCTGGGAGAGGACAGTGGACAGTCTGTAGAGGTTGGAGAAGCCAACCAAGGGGAAGGAGAGCCACTGGACAGTAAGGTAGGCCGGATGGGCCTGGAAGATGGATGGGCTATGAGTTGTAGTTCATCCAATGCCCAGCTAGCACCAACATACTTAGCTACAAAAATAAGGGTCCATGGCTCCACAAATGGGAGCCTGTGACCCTTTCCCACAAAGGGTGGTCCGGAAGTCCTGCTAGCAATCAGAGCAGGCCTCACCATGTGCTAGCTGTAGTGGAAGAGGAAGTGTCATGGAGGTCTGATTAATTTATTTTCAGGCCAGTAAAGCAAGTGGTGTAACGGTGAGCAAGTAGTGTGCTGAAGGAGAAGTGTATATACCGGTGGTGTATATAGGAGGTCCATGTTCAATTTCTGGTCATCCCTTCTCCCTATCCAAGTTTATCCCCTAAATAAAACAACAAAACAAAGTACGGGCCTGTTCAGTGACTCCGGCTGTGTGGAAATCGTGTGACTGCAGGCAGTTGGACCACAACTACCAGCCACTCCTGAGGGAGACAATGGCTACATAAAAATCATCAAATACAACAAGAGAATGTTGCTGCCCCTTTAAAGTGGAATATTCCACTTACAAATTACAAATAGTGATGAAAGAGTGGCGCTCACATAAATAAATAAATAAAAAAACATAAACACTAGCAGTGTGTTGAATTTAAAAAACATGTAAATGAAAAAAAATGGAGTAAATAAATGTCCAATGTGACAAAATCCCAACACCAGCTTCTTTCAGTGTCAAGTTCCTGTAATCTTCGCCACTTGTGCCCAGAGTGTGGATGTACACTCACCAGAGATGTTTGACCCCTTTTTACAGGTAGGCCAAAAAGCACTTTTGCCCTCACAGGCTGGGATTCCCTTGGTGTTAGGCTCCAATTTAGTCCTCCAGTAATTAATAATGGTCATATATAAAGTGACCCAACAAGGGACAGGATGAAAGATTTCATAGTGCGGTATTTATTAAAAAAAATGGTGTTTAAAATACAAGAAATGGTATTGTAATCGCATGCATCAATGCCTAAACACTGGCACTGGTGTGTACAGCGTGTGCAGGAAAGGATGGCTTTGCCAGAGCTAGAGTGCGTTCCAAGTCTTGCTCTGGATTCCAGCCCGGAAGTGATGTCACATGGGACCCGGAAGTGACGAACCCCCACTTCAGCTTGTGCTGGTGTGTTGTTATGCCTTTCGCCAAAGCATGATACTCCTACTTAATATTGTTGTTTATTAGATGCAAGCATGCATGCCCATCTCTCACCAGAGCTGAACTCAACCCTTCAAGCCAGGGTATTTATTAGTTCATCAGGTGCGGGTATGCGGCTCCCCTTCTTGGCTTTGCCACCATTGGTTGTTAAATACATAATGTGTCATTTTAATCACCATCTGACATAGAATAACACAATGGGGAAGATTTACTAAAACAGGTTCACCCAGAATCTGGTGCAGCTGTGCATGGTAGCCAATCAGCTTCTAACTTCAGCATAATAAATTAAGCTTTGACAATAAAATCTAGAAGCTGATAGTTGCCTGTACAGAGCTGTATCAGATTTTGCATGTTCTAGTTTTAGTGAATAACTTCCAATGACATGGGTTAGCCAGAGCAGGCCATGCCTCCTCTAACGTTTTTTAGGTGTGTGGCCCGTCTTATGCCATAAAGAAGGAAAGAGGATAGTGGGTATGGCGCTGCCAAAAGTGTTTAAAAAGTGTGAAAACTGTGGTGTGATCTACACCAATAAACCATCAATGAAAGTGGGTGGGTAATTTGCCATAAATAATAGGAATTTTTACCATAGCAAAAGGAAAAGAAAAGGTGCTGACATATATGATGATAGTGCCACCTGGTGGCCAACAGTCCAGCGAGGTGACGGTGTCCATATGAAAAACACAAATATTTCCGTAGTGTAGGGTATCAATCAAATAAGGGCAAACAAAAAGTGTAGTTACTCACAGTGGAGAAGTCAGAAGACCGGAGCTTCCTTGCGTTCCAGGGATGAGCCGGAAGTGTGTGTGACACTCTTGGCTCCGCCTAACATGTTTCATCATCAAGACATCATCACAGACATCATCAGAGACCCCTCCTACTTCTAGTAAGCCCCACATCTTATAGAATCCACCCACTCCGTCCCCTGTATTCCACATATTGTGTCAGGAGTACACAGCTCAGAATCACAGGACACAGTATACAGTTCAGCATTACAGGACACAGTATACAGCTCAGCATCACAGGTGGGGTAAATGGCAGCCAATAACACAGGTGGGGGCACTTATGCAGCCAGTGACACAGGTGGGGGTAAATTGCAGCCAATATCACAGGTGGGGGGCACTTATGCAGCCAATAACACAGGTGGGGGTAAATTGCAGCCAGTATCACAGGTGGGGGCACTTATACAGCCAATAGCACAGGTGGGGACACTTATGCAGCCAGTATCACAGGTGGGGTACATTACAGGGACCCCCCCCTAAGGTCGGGACAAGTCCCGCACTTACCCCATCCAATAGGCAGGCAGGATTGTTGCAGAATTTGGCATGCGGAGAAGCGGGCTGTGAGTCTGCAAAGATCGACATGCGGAGAAGAGGGCTGTCCCTCATCATCGGTCGGTCAGGGTCTCTGTGGGAGCAAGAGTCTTGTTCGTTGCCACAGTGACCCGCCACCGCATCCAATTACACTGAGCCACAGGCTCAGGGCAGCCAATCAGGCTATGTGTGTGCGCCTGTTGAGCGCACACACACATAGCCTTTAATGGCTGACCAGTAGGCTCACTACTTTGCTGTCAGGTGACAGCCAAGGAGAGGAAGAAAAAAAAAGTAAATGTACCAGCGCCACCTGTAGGGGGGCCGGGCTGACTTTTTTTTTTTTTCAGCGGAGAGGTGCCGCCCAAGTGTCCCTCACACACCAGCTCCCACTGGTAGCAGGTGTGGTTTGTTTCCTTGCAGGCAGAGTAGTCAGTTTTTTTTTTATTATAATAAAACTTTATTTAAACATCAAAATCATATACAAAGTAAAATTACTGCATTTAAAGATTACCAGTTACTAAGATTTGTACAGTGTACATATGATATACACATTTTCCATACCATATTGAAATCATATAATACATTTGTAAACCAAAATTTCCATTTAGAGTAGTGGAACTATGCCGCTCCTCTGGCTGACCAGCTACCACATACAGCCCCTTTAATGTAACAAGCTTATTTATTATATCACCGAAAACGCTTAGCCAATCAAGTACGAGCATGCAGCCCTGCATCTCTCATGGTTGTCAGTGCAGCCCCACCCCCTTAATCCTAATTTTATTACCTTACAGGTGTGTGCGCACAGCCCCGCCTCCCACCAGTCGACGAACCATCAAATCTTGAGAAGGCGGCGTTTCGACACATTCGACAATTCTTGTAACAGAAGTGATGTTCTGTCGCCACCATCTTCCTACACCCCGCACTCCTCCACAGTAAGGATAGTGAGACGGCGGCAAGCAGACATTTTTTATACACCCACTGGAGATTTTAATTATTTTTAACAGTAACGGAGCTTACATACTGAAAAACAGTATTTAGAAATATGTGAGACTGTTTTGATGTTGAGTCTTAAAAGCAGCGGGAAGCGTGCTGATCTGACAGCTTTGCTAATGTGACAAAACAGCGCTGCTTTTAAAATTGAACATTAAAACAGAGATACAGATTTGAAAACACAATATTTCGCTATATAAGCCCAGTTTACTGTTACAAATAAGTGTGAAATGTGAAGATCTCCCCGTAATCTTTTTTTTTGTTTTTTGTTTTTTGTGTGTATCTTGCATAATTATGTAAAAAATCAAAATTTAAATAAAGCTGTAAATATAATATAAAATGCAAGAAACACCACTATGATGTGACTAAAAAAAGGATCTTCTATCAAGAGAAAATCCTGAAATTAATCTCTCATAAGGAATGGGAGAATAAAAGTTAACTGAGTGGGAAAAAAACCCCAAACAAATAAGTGTGAAATCATAAACTCCAGTGGGTGTAAAAAGATGTCTGCTTGTAGCCTTCTGACTCTATCCTTACTGCGGACGAGTGCTGGGTGTAGTAAGATGGCGGCGACGGAACGTCACTTCCGTTACAACATTTGTCGGGTCGCAGATTGTGTTGATACATCAGCAAGCGGATATCTTTTTACACCCACTGGAGTTTTGCATTTCACACTTATTTTTAGCAGTAAACGGAGCTTATATAATGAAATAGAGGATTTAGAAGTCCATGACACTGTTTCCATGTTCAATTTTAAAAGCAGCGGTGTTCTGTGAGATCAGAAAACCTGTGAGATCAGTAGGCTTGCCGCTGCTGTTAAAACTCAACATCAAAACAGTGTCACGGACTTCCAAATCCTGTATTTCACTATATAAGCTCAGTTGACTGCGAAAAATAAGTGTGAAATGAAAAACTCTGGTAGGTGTAACAAGATGTCCGCTTGCCGCCTTCTCACTGTATCCTTACTGTGGCAGAGCGCACAAAGATGGCCGCGACAGAACGTCACTTCCGTGACGAGATTTGACTGGTCGCCTAATCTGACGGTACATCGCCCCCTCAGTCCTATAGTCTTCTTTGACGAAAGGATTTATACTTTGAATCCCCATTACAGTCTCTCTACTCGCCTATCAGCTGCTGGACACTTTGCTATATAAACACATGAGGGGTGGGCGTGGATTGTTTCCATGCCAACGGAGCAGCCAATGCGATGCGCTCCTCTGGCTGGCCGCCCCCTCACTGTCATCGTTCACCTGTGGATGTAAAATATATAAGAATAGTTTGTCATGTAATCGCCGTCTTAACAACAAAGGCCGCATCAAGCTCAGAAAGTGCTTCCCCCTCTGCAATCACGAGCACGTGTATCCACCCTCCCAGTCTGTGGACGTGTTGCCATAGAAACAGGCAGTGGGCATGGCCTGACTGCCTTGAAGCCCTCGCCGTGTCATGTAATCTCATTCCCCCATAAAACAACGATTGTTGTCTGCATTTCTAGTGTTCCTGACACCCGCCCCGATCTCTTACTATCCAATATTTAAAATGGCCGATTTGGCCTCGGTGATGTTTCCGCCCCTTCAGTAAATGTCCCCTAGAAAATGTCACTGCACTCGCCAATCAGCGGCAGGACGCGTGAAACACACTAGATGTGGGCGTGGAGTGTTGCCGTGTAATCCGACCAGGCGATGCGCTGAGCTCCTCTCGCTGTGCAGCTCCCGTTTGTGCCTCTGAGGGAATGACGCATTTACGTACACGGTGATCCCGCCCCTCACCAGTGCAGGCCACGCCCCAGTCCTATGTTTTTGCGGCGCGCACGGCTCCGCCTCTCATCAGAGCGGGCCCCGCCCCCTCACATTCATCGTTCACCATTGGATGCGAAACATAGAATTACAGTTTGTCATGTAATCGCCGTCTGACAGAGCAATGTGATAACGTGGGTATTGTCGGGATTTCTTACATCTGTTCTGCTTTTCACCGATCCCATATCAAAAAAGGCCGCATCAAGCTCAGAAAGTGCCTCCCCCTCACTGGAATCCCGAGCACCTGTATCCGCCCTCCCAGTCAGAGGACGCGTTGCCATAGAAACACACGGTGGGCGTGGCCTCATAGCCTTGAATCCCTCCCCTCCCCATCATAAAATCGCATTCTCCCATAAAGAGACACGATTGTAGTCCTGATCGCTAGAATTCCTGACACCCGCTCCGATCTCCTACAATCCCATATTTAAAATGGCCGATTTGGCCTCGGTAAGGTTCCAACCCCTTCCGTGAAATGCCCCTAGAAAATGGCATTGCACTCGTCAGTCAGCGGCAGGACACTTGAACCTCGCTAGCGGTGGGCGTGGATTGTTGCCGTGTAATCCGAGCAGGCGATGCAATGAGCTCCTCTCGCAGTCCAGATCCCGTGTGTGCCTCTGAGGGAGTGAGGTACTACTACACGGTGAGCAGGCCACGCCCCCTCACTACTATGTTTAGGTCGCGCGTCTCCGCCTCTCCCCAGAGCAGGCCACGCCCCCTCAGTCCTCCGTGTGTAGGGCGTGTGGTCCCGCCTCTCAGCAGAGCAGGCTCCGCCCCCGATGTTTTAGCGTTCATTTTTGGATGGATATATAAGAATAATGTGTAATGTAATCACCAGCTGACATCCATGTTATTTTGTTACGTCACTGAACAAGCTGATGCTAGAGGCTGATAATTGGCCAGAGTGAGCAGTATATTATACAGTGCACAGTGTCTGGCAGCCTTAGGCCTGGGGGGCAAGTCCAGTCAAGTGGCCCATTTAACCACCTCCCGACCGCGCCATAGCCGAATGACGGCTAGAGCGCGGCCCTAAAATGCCGTCAATAGACGTCCTCCCATTTGGCTTGCGCTGGGCGCGCTCCCGTGAGCGGACCCGGTGTCCGCCGGAGACCCGCAATCTCCTTACAGAGAGAAGGAAGGGGAACCGCCGAAGTAAACACGGCGGTTCTCCGTTCTGTGAGGGGGGGGGCATGCCAGATCTACTGATCCCTGTCACTGGGGTCAGTTAGATCTGTCATGCCCCTGCCAACCCCACCCGCCCACAGTTAGAACATACCCAGGGAACACTTTTAACCCCTTCACTGCCCCCTGCAGGTTAACCCCTTCACTGCCAATGACATTTATACAGTAATCAGTGGATATTTACTTTTCTGATCGCTGTATAAATGGCATTGGTCCCAAAAAAGTGTCAAAAACGTCCGACAAGTCCGCCCCAATATCGCAGTCCCGATAAAAATCGCAGATCGCCGCCATTACCAGTAAAAAAAAAAGTAATAATAATAAAAGCGCCATAAATCAATGTCCATAATTTGTAGTCGCTATAACTTTTGCGCAACCCAATCAATAACCGCTGATTGCGATTTTTTTACCAAAAATATGAGGAAGAATACATATATTAGCCTAAACTGATGAATAAATTTGTTTTTTTCTTTTTGGATATTTATTATAGCAAAAAGTAAAAAATATTGTTCTTTTTTCAAAATTGTAGCTCTTTTTTTGTTTATAGCGGCGATAAGAAATGACACAGAGGTGATCAAATACCACCAAAAGAAAGCTCTATTTGTGGGAAAAAAGGACGCCAATTTTGTTTGGGTACAACGTTGCACGACCGTGCAATTGTCATTCAAAGAGCGACAGCGCTGAAAACTGAAAATTGGTCCGGGCAGGAGGGGGGTTTAAGTGCCCAGTAAGGAAGTGGTTAACCACCGAATCAGCTCACCATCCATGCCCTGCCTGGCCTACAAGGATGCAGGAGCAGAGCGGCTGTCCCTGCTGGCGATGCTCCGGTCGAAGGGATAGCCCGGCGTGGGAGGAGGCCTTCTAAGGGTGCTTGCCAGGAAGACGGAGCAGCAGGCAGCCCTTCTCGGCGCACACCCCGTACGGCTGGTCCTATGGAGAGGCAGGACATGACCAGAGATCCAGCAGGAAGAGGAGGAGATTGGGATGCGAGCCTAGGCCGTTGGTGAAGAGTGTGGTCGTACAGCGGCCTGGCCCTTCCAGGAGTCCCAGTTACCACCAGGAGATTCAGCAGGGTAGGGATGAAGTGCGGTCGGAAGGAGAACGCTCCAGTTTCGAAGAGGGAGAAGTGCCCGGCGTGTCCCCAGCGTTGGATTCCGGGGCAGGGTCTGGGGGCGGCCTGCCCAGCCAGCCTGGTGAGTCCTCTACTAATTCTGTGTCTGTATTGCGTGATAATTTGTGTGCTTTGCTTGGGGTAGGTGCTAGGGTCCCCCCCCTTGTGCCTGGATTTGCCCTACCTGCAGCAGACGCACGGCCCGCTGTGACCGGGGGGGATGCTGGGTTGCAGGGTTTGATAGCTGGTTTGCGGTCATTGATGCAGAGATTTGAGGCGGGTGGGATTACGCCGGTCGATGCCTGGGTTCCTCCCCCCTCGGCGGCAGGCAGCGCCACGGGGGTTGGCCCCGTGGCGGGGAGCTTGGCGGGTCTGGTAAACCGCCCCCCCCCCTTCCCCCTCGGTTTCCACAGATGGGGACGCGGGTGGGCTGACGGAGTCGGTGCGATTGTTGGACGCTGCCAGGTGCGAAATCTATGTTTGCTTTGCGGGTCCCCTGGAGGCTCATTTGAAACTGGAGGTTCGCGAAAGGATCTGGTAGGGTGAGTAGGTAGAAATTTTTACTTTACTGCCCCTCGAAAAGTTCGACCTGGATCGGTTTCGGCAAGACGAATCTAGGCGCAATGACGAGGAAAAGCGACGCTTCAGATTGATTCTTCGTACGTTTGCCAATTGGCTGCAAGCCTTTGCCATATTGGCTAGCGTTATAGGGGAGAAAAAGCCAGAGTGCTGTTTGGCACTGTTCTGCTATTTGGACGCTATCAGTGAGGCCCATAGGGTGTATGGGGGCGTGGCCTGGCTGCGCTATGATGAGCAGTTCCAGCAGCGGAAGGCTCTGCGTCTGTCTTTACGCTGGGACTACAAGGATATCAGCCTCTGGATGCAGCTGATGATGGGCGGTGGTTCGGGTGGAAAGTGTAAGTATCTGCAAGAATATGGTTGTCCCCGAGCCGGTGTAGTGCGGCTGGGGAGTTTCGGATACTAAAGGATGAGATTAGTGGGGCCTCCCAAGACCTGCAACCCAACTTACTATGCATACGGTTTACATTTTGTTAAACGGTTATATAATGTTATTGGTTTGTTAAATAAATGGCCCAGCGGTCAAATTTTTTCTCCAGCCGGCGTGTGGTGTCATTTATTTTCAGTACAGAGAGTAAATGGTAAACCGGCTATATCTGGGGTACCCTAGTCATATGCTGGAGCTGTAACACTACATCTTTATACAGCCGGTGTTGTATGGGAGGCAGTGTGAGGAGAAGGTGTTGTTATCCCAGGTGTGAGTAGTCCCAGTGTGGAGAGACCGCTGATTGGTGTGGCTGTAATACACAGGGGGGTGACAGTTCCATTCATTAGTGGCGGCTACTGCTCAATATTTTTTGGTTGCAGCAAACAAACTTGGCCCCCCTCACTCGCACCCCCTTACAGCAGTGAGGGAAGGGGGGCACAATCATGCTGGAGCAGGCCAGCTATCACAGGGTTAGGCTGGTAGATGTCAGGGGAGAGGTTGCCCTTACCTTGCCTATGTTGCCCGGCAGAAGCCTCTCCAGCAGCCTGCACAGCAGCACTCCGTCCTTCACCCCGGGTTCACACTGGTGCGCATAGCATGCAATCTCTGAGATCGCAGTAGTCTGACCCTGGGCTCAGGGGCGCCTCCAGGAAGCCGAGTCAGAGATAATTTTCTTGGAGGACTCCAGCACCGCGAGTGTGATGAGCCATGTCATGGTCTACTCCTCTGAATTCATGGCAGAGCAGAGCAAGGGGGGCCCCCAAATCTAGCCCCTTCGCCCCTCTATAGTTGGGAAAATCGCTGGCTGAGCTGTCCCCGCTCCTCACATTGGGCTCCGGCTCTGCTGCTGATCCTTTCTCCGGTAGATGCTATAGGAAGGAGCCGGGCCATTGTTTCTCCTCCCAGGCAAACAGGAAGTGGGTCCTGAGACTCGATTGGCCAGGAGTCCTAAGACTAAGGAGAAGAAGCAGAAGGCATTAGCCAATATTAATTGGCTAATGTCACACAACTGGGTAAACTCAGGGTGCAGTGCTCTGCACCCCAAACGCGCCCTTTTTTGAAGCCAAGGAGAAATACTTTAGAGCTTAAAGCCCAAAATCAAACGCACAGCAAACCCATCCTTCCTCCCTTTCCCCAAAAATCCACACACATAGCAAACTCTCTCTCCTTAACACCCCCCCCCCCCCAAAATCCACACAGAGAGCAAGCCCACACACATTGACAGCGCAAATCCACATCCCCACTTTCTAAATTTAAACACAACCCAAGTATTGATATGGAAAGGGTCCTACCTTTCGAAGAGGATCAACTTCTTCATTGGGAGGAGATTCGTCTTGCTCAACTGAGGGAAAATATCACCTTCTTCTCCAGATTCTGATGAAGGGGTCCGTGTAACACTTTTCTTACTTTCTGTCTTCATGCTTGAGAATGCACATCAGATGGGACCAATAGCTCACAGCTTAAAGCCCAAGACAATGGTCACTCAACCGACACTTTCAGCTGGCCAGTGCTGGGCACAATTATAATGATGTGCTGTCCGTCAATCCTCCGCAGAATAGGGGCATGCAACACTTCTAGTCCACCTTTTTCTTTTATAGTGCAAGAATGCGCTATCAGACAGGAGTAATAATTTGGAGCTTAACAGCTTCTCGACCGCCTTGAATACATTCACTGCTGCAGAGTGGTGCCGTAGCGCTAATCTCCGTCTATAAACGGTGGCTAGCGGGCTGCACTCTTCAGCAGTATGGCCGTGGGTCGAGCGGACACGATGTCCGCCGACGAACCGCAATCGCCTGGCACAGTAGAAAAGCGGGGAACTGCCGATGTAAACAGGGCGGTTCCCTGCTCTATTAGGCGGCATGTCAGAGATCTACTGATCCCTGTCTCTGGGATCAGTTAGATCTCTTACTCCCCTGGCAGCCCAGCCCCCTCACAGTTAGAACACGCCTAGGGAACACAGTTGGCCCCTAGATCACCCCCTATAGGTTAACCCCTTCCCTGCCAATGACATTTACACAGTAATCAGTGGATATTTAAATTTCTGATCACTGTATAAATGTGATTGGTCTCAAAAAAGGACGCCAATTTAGTTTGGGTACAACGTCATGACCGTGCAATTGTCAGTTAAAGCGACGCAGTGCCGAATCGCAAAAAGTGTTCTGGTCCTACAGTGGGAAATCCTTCCTGTCCTTAAGTGGTTAAAGTGATTGTAAAGGCTTTATTTATTTTTTTTATATACATATTATACTTACCTCCTCTGTACAGTTGGTTTTGCACAGAGCAGCCCGGATCCTCCTCTTCTCGGGTCCCTCTTTGCTGCTCCTGACTCCTCCTATCAAGCACCCCCTCAGCCAGCAGCTTGCTACAGGGGGCCTCTGAGCTGAGTCAGAACTCTGTGTATCTATTCAGACAGCTGCTGTGTCTCAGCCAATCAGGAGGAGTGTCTGGCACATCTAAGACATTGGCAGACATTGCTGGAGAGAGATGGGGCTCAGGCAAGTAATTCGGGGTTGCTGAGGGGGCTGCTACACACAAATTTTTTTATCTTAATGCATAGAATGCATTAAGATAAAGAAAACCTTCTGCCTTTACAACTCCTTTAATGCCCAAACGCACACACATAGCAAACCCACCCTTCTTCCACACACACAGCAAGTTCACAAATCCAAGCACAACCCAAGTATAAATCTGGAAAAGTCCAATCATTTATAGAGGTTGAACATCTTCCTTGCTTGTACACAGGAAATGTATCAAGCTCTGCTGAGAGAACTCAGATGAAGGGGGCTTTGATGAAGGGGTCTGTGCAACACTTTTCTTACTTTCTCTCTTTATGCTTGAGCATGCACATCAGACGGAAACCAATAGTTCACAGCTTAAAGCCTGAGACATTGGTCACTCATCCGACACATTCAGCAGGCTAGTTGTGCACACAATAATAATGATGCGCAGCCTTCAATCCTCTGCACAATGGGGGCAAACACAGTCCATATTTTTCTTTTATAGGTCAGACAGGAGTAATCATTTGAAGCTTACAGCCCAAAATCACACTCACAGCAAACCCACCCTTTCTCACATTTCTTTGGTAAATATAACCCAAATAAGTGTATATTATTTGGTCCTTGTGTAAGTTATAGAGTCTACAAGCTATGGTGCCAATCATTAAAAATTGATCACACCTGATATACTGACGGCATATCTCATTTCTTGAGACTCTAACAAGCCAGGGAAGTACAAATACCCCCCAAATGACCCCTTTTTGGAAAGTAGACATTCCAAGGTATTTAGTAAGAGGCATGGTGAATTTTTTGAAGTTGTAATTTTTCCCCACAATTCTTTGCAAAATGAAGATTTTTTTTTCTTTTCGCAAAATTGTCATTGCAACAGGTTATCTTTCACACACAGCATATGCATACCACAAATTACACCCCAAAACACATTCTGCTACTCCTCCTGAGAATGGCGATATCACATGTCTGAGACTTTTTCACAGCCTGGCCACATACAGAGGCCCAACATGCAGGGAGCACCATCAGGTATTCTAGGGACATAAATTACACATCTAATGTCATGACGAGCTATCACATTTTTGAAGGCCCTGGAGCACCAGGACAATGGAATTGCCCACAAAATGACCCCATTCTGGAAAGCAAACACCCCAACAAATAATCTATGAGGCATAATGAATTAGAGAATCTTGGAAGTTGCGAGTATAACCAGCGTATATAAACAGTTGGTTATGTCCCCATCCCTAAATAGACCGAAGAAGCATAAGAAAACCCCCTGTGGGACTTTGAAGGGAGAACCAACTCAGCAAAAATGATCAAGGATAAATAAAATATAACATTTATTTTGTATAATTAAAACGGTACATTTCATTGACATAGTGGATAGCACCCTACATGCACAGTACTACGTGCCATGCAAGCGCTTGTCATTGGGTTAACAGCTAAACATTGGGTGGCTTCTACTTGCCACCCTCCTGACTGTTTGCAGATTTAAGGACTTTCATCGCAGTATACATCCACCACTGTCATACGTCTCTGTTGCCCCACAGGGTGATGAGGACCCCTTAGCAGCCATTGATGTTCCTGGCTGAGCACTCTTTTTGTCTCCTCCTTGCGTGATTCGTGATTATTTCGGGTCAAATGTTTATTTATAACCACAGTTTTTGATGGTGTCCCACACCTTATGAGCATTGTTTTTAACCACTATGACCACATACCCCTGAGGAAGATATCGCACTACATCAAAACCCGTTGGGTCCTTCTCTGCCTCCCCAGTGCGGCAGACGAGTGGTCTTTTTATCTGTGTGTTCAGTGTCTTGTATAACATCTGTTAGTCATCATCATTTTTTGTTGTGTTGTATATTTTGTATGCATACTGTGCATGTAGGGTACTATCCACTATGTCAATGGAATGTACCTTTTTAATTATACAAAATAAATGTTATATTTTATTTATCCTTGATCATTTTTGCTGAGTTGGTTCTCCCTTCAAAGTCCCACAGGGGGTTTTCTTATGCTTCTATGAGGCATAATGAGTCTTTTGGACGGTTCATTTTTTTCCAGTAGTTTTTGGAAAATGTGGGAAAAAATGAAAACGCGTTTTTTTTTTTTTACACAAAGTTGTCCATTTATAAGATATTTCCAACACATAGCATGTACATAGCAAAAATGACACCCCAAAATACTGATGGGTGACAGGTGACTGGCGGTGGTCAATGATAGGTGATGGATGACTGGCGGTGGTCACTGATGGGTGACGGGTGTCTGGTAGTGGTCACTGATGGGTGACGGCTGTCTGGTGGTGGTCACTGATGGTTGACTGGTGGTGGTCACTGATGGTTGACTGGTGGTGGTCACTGATGGGTTACTAGCGGTGGTCACTGATGTGTGCCGCATGTTTGGCGGTGGTCACTGATGGGTGACGGGTGTCTGGCGGTGGTCACTGATGGGTGACTGGTGTCTGGCGGTGATCACTAATGCGTGACGTGTGACTGGTGGTGGTCACAGATGCGTGACAGGTGACTGGCGGTGGTCACTGATAGGTGACGGATGACTGGCGGTGGTCACTGATAGGTGACGGATGACTGGCGGTGGTCACTGATGAGTGACGGGTGACTGGCGGTGGTCACTGATGAGTGACTGGTCATGGTAATTGATGGGTGACTGGCGGTGGTCACTGATGGGTGACGGGTGACAGGCCACGGGTGACTGGCAGTGGTCACTGATGGGTGACTGGTGGTGGTCACTGATGGGTGACAGGCCATGGTCAGTGATGGGTGACAGGCCACGGTCAGTGTTGGGTGACAGGCCACGGTCACTGATGTGTGGTGGTTGACACCACAGTAACTGATGGGTGACGGGTGACATGCCACGGTCACTGACGGGTTGATGGGTGACACGCCACAGTCACTGATGGGTGTTGGGTGACACGCCACGGTCACTGACGGGTGACACGCCACGGTCACTGACGGGTGAAACGCCACGGTCACTGATAGGTGACGGATGACTGGCGGTGGTCACTGATGAGTGACGGGTGACTGGCGGTGGTCACTGATGAGTGACTGGTCATGGTAATTGATGGGTGACTGGCGGTGGTCACTGATGGGTGACGGGTGACAGGCCACGGGTGACTGGCAGTGGTCACTGATGGGTGACTGGTGGTGGTCACTGATGGGTGACAGGCCATGGTCAGTGATGGGTGACAGGCCACGGTCAGTGTTGGGTGACAGGCCACGGTCACTGATGTGTGGTGGTTGACACCACAGTAACTGATGGGTGACGGGTGACATGCCACGGTCACTGACGTTTGATAGGTGACACACCACAGTCACTGACAGGTGACACACCACGGTCACTGACGGGTGACACGCCATGTGTTCTGATGGGTGACACGCCATGGTCACTGATGGGTGACGGGTGACATGCCACGGTCACTGATGGGTGACGGATGACAGGCCACGTTCACTGACAGGTGATGGGTGACAGGTGCACTTAATGATGGCAATCTGATGACAAGTACAGTTTATGATGACAGATACACTTTATGGGGGCAGATGGGGTGACTGCTGGGTGGCAGGTGCATTGGGGGGCAGGGGGGATGAGACAGGTGTGTGTTTTTACTATACAGATCAGTAACTCACTGATCCCAGCTCTTCTCTCCTCACACTAGAAACTGCCGGCGGCTGATACCAGTGTCGGTGACAGGCAGTGTTCCCTGGGAACACGCCACCACCATCGCGATTGCGCGCCTGGGGGAAGTGCCGTTTGTGATCAGTCGTGACTTTGTCACGACCGATCACATGGTAAACAGCCATGGCCAATGGCTGTTTTACCCCCGCCGGTGACACGGCATGTCCTGGGGACACGCCGACACCGACAGATCCGGGATGCGCGCGCCCGATCGCACGCAATCCCGGCTTAAAGGGGCAATGTCATATGATGTCGCCCCAGAACGAGAGCCACACCGCTCCGCCGTCATTTGACGGTGGGCAAGTGGTTAAAACGCGATTTAAGCAGTAGGTAGGTCTTTTTAAGTGCTCTGTCTTTCGCATCACAGCTACATTTCCTGACCTGTAGCTTTTACTTAACAATGTTCAAGGAGGAAGCAGTCAGTTCAGAGTTCCCTGTCCTGTTTAATGTGTATGTCCAGCCAAAATCCTTTTCTTGTTTTGGATAGAGTGGAGTGGTAAAGAACTTTCAGCTTTTTATTGCAGTTATTCTATGATACTTTAAAGCGGTGCTCCAGTCTGAGAAAAAATAATTAAATTCAGCAGCTTCAAATACAAATAGCTGCTGACTTTTAATATAAGGACACTTACCTGTCCAGGGATCCAGCCATGCTGGCATCTGCTTCAGTTCCGGCATTTTCACTATGAGAAAGCAGCAGTGAAGCCTTCAAGCTTCACAGCTGGTTTCCTACTGCACATGCGCGAGTCACACTGCACTTTGTGAATGGTCCTGCAGTGAGTGTGTGCCTGAAGAAGGAGGGGCCAGAAACACTCATAGATCGCTGCGGCAATCTTACCGGGAAGTGGGAGCGGGTACCCGTCAAACCAGGTACCCACTCCCCCCAAAAAAGTGGCAAATGTGGCAGTGAGGGGTGCAAACAAGTGGAGCTTCCTCTTTTGAGTGGAGCGCTGCTTTAACCACTTCCTTACTGGGCACTTGAACCCCCCTCCTGCCCAGACCAATTTTCGGCTTTCAGCGCTGTCGCATTTTGAATGACAATTGCGCGGTCGTGCGACGTTTTATCCAAATAAAATTTGCGCCCTTTTTTTCCCTCAAATAGAGCTTTCTTTTGGTGGTATTTGATCCCCTCTGCATCATTTCTGATCACCGCTATAAACAAAAAATGAGCGACAATTTTGCAAAAAAGAACAATATTTTTTACTTTTTGCTAAAATACAAATCCATTAAAAAAAAAAAATATTCATCATTTATTTATGGTAAAAAAAAAATCGCAATCGGCGTATATTGATTGGTTTGCGCAAAAGTTTGCGGCTACAAACTATGGGAATTGATTTATGGCGTTTTTTATTTTTTTTTTTTTTTTACTAGTAATGGCGGCAATCTGCGATTTTTATCGGGACTGCGATATTGCAGCAGAAATGTCGGACATTTTTTACACATTTTTGGGACCAATGACATTTATACAGCGATCAGAAATTTAAATATCCACTAATTACTGTGTAAATGTCATTGGCAGTGAAGGGGTTAACCTGCAGGGGCAGTGAAGGGGTTAACAGTGTTCCCTGGGCATGTTCAAACTGTGGGGGGGGCGGGCTGGCCGGGACATAACAGATCTAACTGATCCCAGTGACAGGGATCAGTAGATCTGTCATGCCCCCTGTCACAGAACAGAGAACCGCTGTGTTTACATCAGCGGTTCCCCATTCTGCAGCTCTGTCAGGCGACCGTGGGTCTCGAGCGGACATTGAGTCCGCCCGACCCACGGGCACGCACGTGCGCGCCGCCACTGCCTCCAGGGGGCGCGCTGGGAGCGTGCACAGAGGACGACGTCCATGGACGTCGTCCTGGCATTTCAGATCCGCGCTGGAGCCGTACTTCGGCAATAGCGCGGATCTGTAGGGGTTAAAGATACCCTGTCACCAGACCATTCATTTTGTCAGCAATCTTTCCATACGATTATATGTCCATTTTAAATATTTTATGCAAGTTATTTACCTTTAAAATCCTCACTTGTGTAGACAGCTTAAAGCCCAGAGACTGCTGCTGAGTGCCCCCATCTTGGATGTAATGTTAGAAACCCCAGCATTCTCAGAGCTGTCACTCAAATGACACTCTAAAGCAGTGGTGGTCAACTTTCTTGATATGGGCGGCCTCAGGTGTGACCCTCAACATCAACAAAGGGGCTGCACATTAAATTCAGTGTCAGTCTGCAGACACAACAGGACATAGTAAAAACTATGATTCTTATACAAGAGACAGTCAGAGACTGCAAGCATGGCATGGGAGATGGTAAGTGACTGCAAGCATGGCACGGGAGACAGTGAGAAGCTGCGGACATGATGCAGGAGACTACTAGCAATCTCTCCAATAATAAGGCAATAGGGAAATACATATCAGTGTCTGCAGGGGTTGTGAGAGCCATAAACTATTCTAAAGGGGCCACAAGTTGGACACCAGTGCAATCAAGTATCCCCTTTGCTTCTCTCCAGCTGCTGCTATATAAAATATTATGTAGGGAGGTGAAGGGAAGGGTGGAAGAACTGGGCCGGCACAGATAATAAATACAGTCCCAGATGAAGAGAAAAATAAATATCAGTGTATGGCACCCCAAAAAATCTAAGTAAATGTAGCGCCCCCATAGTGATCGTGCTTTTTATTTTTGGAGATTTTTGTTAGGAGAGGTAAAATCTAGTCAGGCCTGACCGTGAGTGCAGGTCTGAATGTTTTGATCTGGGCTGGGGAGTGGCTGGAGATGGAAGGAAGGAAGGAACACCTCTTGGAGACTCCTCCCCTTTGACCCAGGAAAGCTCTGTAAAGGGGGATGGATGAGGAGGTGTCACTTTCTGATGTATGACAAGGAGCCTTGACCAATCCACAGTCTGGATTGGCAGGGGGCAGGCCTGCCTACATACAGCAATCTGCCAGCAGGTGGGAGGAGAGTTTGGGTGGAAGAGATGAGAATGTAGCTGGTGCTACGGATCAGGCCTCGTCCGGGAGTGGAGCCCCCAGTCTGGGGGGGGGTTGACCTTGAGGCCTGGGTGCAGCCAGGAGCGGGAGTCGGCTCCTGGGGTGGCACAAGGAAGCAGGAGAGCAGCAGAGTTCTACATTAAAAGAGATTCTTTAAAGGATCCTCCAGTGTCGGCCCCTGGGAGTTGGATGAGAAGGCCGAGACAGGCTGGGAGAGGCCAGTGTACAGTCTGTAGAGGTTGGAGAAGCCAAGCAAGGGGAAGGAGAGCCACTGGACAGTAAGGTAGACCGGATGGGCCTGGAAGATGGATGGGCTAGGAGTTGTAGTTCATCCAATGCCCAGCTAGCACCAACATACTTAGCTACAAAAATAAGGGTCCATGGCTCCACAAATGGGAGCCTGTGACCCTTTCCCACAAAGGCTGGGCCGGAGGTCCTGCTAGCAATCAGAGCAGGCCTCATCATGTGCTAGCTGTGGTGGAAGAGGAAGTGTCATGGAGGTCTGATTAATTTATTTTCAGGCCGGTAAAGCAAATGGTGTAACGGTGAGCAAATAGTGTGCTGGAGGAGAAAAGTGTATATACCGGTGGTGTATATAGGAGGTCCCATGTTCAATTTCTGGTCATCCCTTCTCTCTATCCAAGTTTATCCCCTAAATAAAGCAACAAAACAAAGTACCGACCTGTTCAGTGACTCTGGGTGTGTGGAAATCGTGTGATTGAGGGCAGTGGGCAGGTGGACCACAACTACCAGCCACTCCTGAGGGAGACAATGGCTACATAAAAATCATCAAATACAACAAGAGAACGTTGCTGCCCCTTTAAAGTGGAATATTCCACTTACAAATTACAAAGAGTGATGAAAGAGTGGTGCTCACATATATAAATAAATAAAAAAACAAACAATAGCAGTGTGTTGAATTTAAAAAACATGTTAATGAAATAAAGGGAGTAAATAAATGTCCAATGTGACAAAATCCCAACACCAGCTTCTTTCAGTGTCAAATTCCTGTAATCTTCGCCACTTGTGCCCAGAGTGTGGATGTACACTCACCAGAGATGTTTGACCTCTTTTTACAGGTAGGTCAAAAAGCACTTTTGCCCTCAAAGGCTGGGATTCCCTTGGTGTTAGGTTCCGATTAAGTCCTCCGGTTATTAATAATGGTCATATATAAAGTGGCCCAACAAGGGACAAGATGAAAGATTTCATAGTGCTGTATTTAAAAAAAAAATGGCGTTTAACATACAAGAAATGGTATTGTAATTGCATGTATCAATGCCTAAACACCGGCACTGGTGTGTACAGCGTGTGCAGGAAAGGATGGCTTTCCCAGAGCTAGAGTGCATTCCAAGTCTTGCTCTGGATTCCAGCCCGGAAGTGATGTCACATGGGACCCGGAAGTGACGAACCCCCACTTCAGCTTTTCAAGTGCTGGTGTGTTGTTATGCCTCTCGCAAAAGCATGGTACTCCTACTTCATATTGTTGTTTTTTAGATGCATGCATGCCCATCTCTCACCAGAGCTGAACCCAACCCTTCAATCCAGGGTATTTATTAGTTCATCAAGTGCGAGTCTGCGGCTCCCCTTCTTGGCTTTGCCACCATTGGTTGTTCCCAACCCAAGTCGAGACCACTCTCTACCCGTACGTACGTAGATTTTTTGTTGTTATACTTCATCCTCATGGTACGAAAACGCTCTCCGTATTGTTGTGTGGTCGTGAACTTTTCGACTTCACCCCCAAGCAGTGAAGGCCCAGGGTACACTGTAGTGAAGGCCCGACCTTAGGTCTCGTTCTGAACCTTACGTGAGATCGAGACCCTTTCGGTAGGAAAGGACGTGTGCGACATGTGTGGTCACGGCCACAAATCCGTAACTATGTACGTTAATGTTATGGTAAAGAACATACAATTTGCGGTAAAAAAAAAATT
>BLSH010294331.1:28839-49251 GCA_018402905.1 Glandirana rugosa
AGAAAACCACCATAAACTAGTGGAGACGCAGTAAAGACTAGCGGCGATATTTGTTTTCTTCTCGCTGTTAAAACGTTTTTTTGGGTGTAAAGAATGAAAAACGATTTTATGTTTAGGTTTTTTTTTATGTTTTTTTGTAAAAAAAGTAGCCAAAACCGGCTAAATATAAGAAGGAGTATAAACACTATTTTTTTTAACGTTAGACGCAAATAACTAACCAAACGTGTTTTCAACGGCGCAAATAGAAAAAAATGCCAATGGTCCCAAAAAAGTGTCAAAATGTTCCGACATGCCTGTTGCAATATCGCAGTACCGCTAAAAATTGCAGATCGCCGCCATTACTAGTAAAAAATAAAAAAAAATAAAAACCCCAGAAATTAATTCTCATCATCCGTAAACGCGGCAACTTTTGTGCAAACCAATCAATAAACGCAGATTGCAATTTTTTTTATCACAAATATGAGGAAGAATATAAATCGGCCAAAACCGATGAAAAAAATGTTTTTTTGTATTTTTTTTTGGATTTGTATTTTAGCAAAAAGTAAGAAATGTGGGTTTTTTTGCAAAATTGTCGCTCTTCTTTTGTTTATAGCGGCGATCAGAAATGACGCAGAGGTGATCAAATACCACCAAAAGAAAGCTCTATTTGTGGGGAAAAAAAGGACGCATTTCGTTTGGGTACAACGCCGCATGACCGCGCAATTTTCAGTTAAAGCGTCACAGTGCCGAATCGCAAAAAGGGCTCTGGTCAGGAAGGGGGCAAATCCTTCCGGGGCTGAAGTGGTTCCGACATGCCTGTTGCAATATCGCAGTACCGCTAAAAATCGCAGATCGCCGCCATTACTAGTAAAAAATAAAAAAAATAAAACCCCCAGAAATGAATTCTCATCATCAGTAAACACGGCCACTTTTGTGCAAACCAATCAATAAACGCCGATTGCGATTTTTTTTATCACAAATATGAGGAAGAATATAAATCGGCCAAAACCGATGAAAAAAAAGTTTTTTTGTATTTTTTTTTTGTATTTGTATTTTAGCAAAAAGTAAGAAATGTGTTTTTTTTTTGCAAAATTGTCGCTCTTCTTTTGTTTATAGCGGCGATCAGAAATGACGCAGAGGTGATCAAATACCACCAAAAGAAAGCTCTATTTGTGGGAAAAAAAGGACGCATTTTGTTTGGATACAACGCCGCACGACCGCGCAATTTTCAGTTAAAGCGACGCAGTGCCAAATCGCAAAAAGGGCTCTGGTCAGGAAGGGGGCAAATCCTTCCGGGGCTGAAGTGGTTAAGACAAGTGTAAAGTATACGCAAGAATATAAGCCGATAGCTAAAATATCATTTGTCTACAGTTCTTTTACTTATATTGAAATATAGAATCTTTATTTAACTATCAATCTCTCCCTAGGACCTGAGAGTTAAGTAACTCATAAAGGTTAGACGATTTCAGCAGCTACCGCCTCCACCGATCTCTAATTGACAAGAAATGGCATACGCAACAGTAGGTAAAAAACCCTCCTTGGTCTCCCACAATGTTTGGGGTTTAAATATACCTGAGAAGCGCACTATATTACTGAGAGAACTGGGAAAGATAGGACCCAAAATAGTGTTTCTACAAGAAACACATTTTAGATCAGGATCAATCCAAAAGCTCACAGACAAACACTATACACAGGCTTATCACTCTACGAGCCCTGATTCGAAAACAAAAGGGGTATCAATACTGATTCACAAGAAGGCCGGATTTGAAGTCACTCAGCACTTTCAGACCCACTTGGAAGGTTTCTATTTTTGAAAGGACACTGGGAGGGGAAAGTAGTTACCCTTGCTAATGTATATTTTCCAAATTCGGCACAGATTACCTTTTGTGTTCAAATGATAGAAGAATTAAAAGGCTTCGCACAGGGGTGCATAATTCTGGGTGGGGACTTCAACCTGGCCCTCAATCCATTACAAGATACTTCTGATGGCAAGACTAGCATACCATATAAAATACTGAAAAAAGTTAAAACCCTACTAGCTTTACTCACTTTGATAGACTCCTGGTGATTGTACAACCCAAGCGGCAGAGACTATTCATACTTTTCGCCATTACATAACAAACATACACGAATAGACTATATCTTCCTGACCCAGAGAGACTTACCCTTAATAAAATCAGCAGACATAGGTATAAAAACCATATCAGACCACGTCCCAATCTCAATTACCCTTGACTCTGCACAAACACAGCATAAGAACCCCACATGGAGACTCAATCCCTCAACAATACAACAATACAACAATATTTTAAAGAAAATGATTCCATGGAAATGTCACCTATGGTAACATGGTTGGCACACAAATGTGTGGTTAGAGGGGAACTCATTAAAATAGGAGCACAAAAAAAAAGAGAAATGGAAAGGGACACAGATAAATTGGTGAAAAGAATACAAACTTTAGAGGAGCAACACAAACAATCACTGGCTTTAGATAAAGCAACATAACTGTTGGAGTTAAGGGAAAAGTTACAGTCCAACCTAAATCTAAAAGTGAAAAGGATCCTCTTCCTTAGAAGGGGATTCTTTTATGAACACGGAGACAAATCAGGCAAATTCCTAGCGAAAACCCTGAAAGAAACGTTACTTTCAAATAACATCACGGCCATGAAAAATAAAGAGAATCAAATAACGCATGAAACAGATAAAATAGCGCAAATATTCCAAGAATATTATACGGAGTTATATAACATCCCACAAGCTCATAAACCTAAGAGTTTAGAAGACTCCCGAGACCACATAATTCAGCAATTTCTGGCAGACAGTGGCCTCCCGACCCTTCAGGAGGAAGAAGCTCAACAATTAGAATCTCCAATCACTGAAAATGAACTTCTGCAAGTGATTAACTCCCTCAAACCCGGAAAGAGCCCGGGTCCCGATGGATACTCGGCCCTTTATTATAAACTTTCCCCTCTCTTTTAGTCCCACACCTCGCTCGAGCCCTAAATCACTTAAAAACGTCCACAGATCTTCCAGTAGAATTTCTAGGTGCACACATTACTGTATTGCCTAAACCCCAAAAAGACCCAATGGAATGTACCAATTATAGGCCAATATTGCTTTTAAACCTAGATCTCAAACTATTTACCAAAGTACTAGCTAATAGACTTAGACCATTACTACACCATTTGATTGGACTGGAACAAGTGGGATTTATGCCTGGAAGGGAAGCAAGAGACAATGTTACGAAAGCACTACATCTCATTCATCATACACACATAGGAAAACAGGAGGGCATGATATTGTCAACCGATGCCGAAAAGGCTTTTGATCGAGATTCATGGGACTTTCTTAAGGCAACATGCACACACATAGGCCTTAAACCTAATATGTTATCATGGATTTTCAGTCTATACAGCAACCCCACAGCTAAAATTAAGGTGAATGGCAGTTTATCTGAGGAAGTAACCATAAGAAATGGAACTCGACAAGGGTGCCCACTATCACCATTGCTCTTCATCTTATCGCTAGAACCTCTGATACGTATAGTAAACAAAAACTCTGACATTCATGGCTTTGACGTGGGAAAACGCATTTATAAAATAGCTGCTTATGCAGACAACCTTCTGTTTTTCATTTCGCAACCATTGATCTCAGTTCTCAACTTGATACAGACATTCCAAACATATGGCTATGTGTCAAACTTTAAAGTAAATTATAAAAAATCCGAAGCGCTTCATTTGTCTGTTTCAGAACAAGACCTCATCATGGTTCGGGAAAAGTGTAAATTCAGATGGGAGAACAAAGCCATCAAATATCTAGGAATATGGCTCACACAAAATATTAATACAGTATATGAAGTAAACTTTAAACCCCTGTTACAGGCCATTAGAAAAATTTTTTCGTGGTTCGGAAGGGCAGCAATCATAAAAAGGACAATACTGCCAAGGGTCTTATACTTTTTCCAAACCTTACCTATTTCAATTCCAGCCAGCTTTTTTCGAGAACTTGAGTCCACTCTCAGAGGGTTTCTATGGGCGGCTAAAAGGCAACGCGTGAAGCTACAATTACTTACCAAAGCTAAGGGGGAATGGGATTTCCCAATTTCAGAAATGATTACATGGCCACGCATATAGGCCGTATCATAGACTGGAACTCCACGCCGATAATAAAGATTGGGTCAATTTGGAAAACCAAGTTGGCCCAATACCAGTCAGATATTCACCTTGGCTAGATAGCGATGCATGCTCGCCTACACTGAAAACACACCCGATTATTGGGACCACACTCCAAATTGAGCAAAAAATAGGGAACGACTTTAACTTATTTACAATACCAGGTCCCCTTATGCCCGTCAGCTTTAATCCAAAATTTCCTCCAGGCATGAACACCAGACTACATTGGGGTCAAAAAGCCGAAAAGGTACTATTGGTCACTCATTGCTTAAGAAGGAACAAAATAAAACCTTTAGCGGAATTTAACCAGAGCGAGAGAGGTGCTCTTAGTGAATGGGAATACTACCAGATTCACAGCTTCTTGACTAGCTTAATGAAACAGGCTCGCTTCACAAATCTACCTTCAATTTTGGAACAAATCTACCTGACAGCAGATAAAATAAAGGGATCCATTTCGCTAGCATATGAATGGTTACAGACCCAAAATGGATCTGGCAGATCCAACCACAAACAGATGTGGGAAAATGCTTTGAAGACAATGTTCTCTGATGAACAATGGCTTCACGCGTGTGTTTTTGCTCCTAAAAGTTCAATAAATACAAGATGCCATCGAACTGCATACAAATTACTAGTTAATTGGTACAACACACCAGAGAAAATACACAAATGGTTCCCATCAGTTACCAAGATGCGTTGGAGATGTGAAGTAGAAGTAGGAAGCTTGAAACATATATGTTGGGATTGTCATTTAATACTACACTTTTGGAACGGGGTTTGTGGACTTATAAAGGAGATAACTGAAACTACTATTCAGTTAGACGCGGCTTGCTGTCTACTAAACATTTCTAAAGGATCAATGAGAAGATACAAGAGATCACTAACAAGATTTCTTCTTGTAGCAGCCAGGGATTTGATACCACGATACTGGAGCTCAAGGAGGGTACCTACAATTAAGGAGTGGTTACTGAAAGTACAATATATATATGAGATGGAAGAAATTAAGGCTATCGCCTCAGAAAATACTGAAAACTTTGCGGATCAGTGGAGGCTGTGGGTGATGTTCAGGTACTCTGACAAATATAGAATGATGATAAATGTTAATTAATAAGGATGTAAGGGAAAAGTGTTTGGGAATGCTGCAATCATTCAATTATAAGCGAAACTTTTTTTTTTTTTTTTTTTTATATAATCAAAATTTATTAAAGTTTTTCATAGTACAAATCATCAAAAGAACAATAATTCGACATACTACCAAAAGGCAGATGGACAAAACATAGATAGATACCATACATTAACCATAAAAAGAAAAAAAAAATAAGGTTATCCAGGTATTTATATCAACATTTCAGATTAAAAGAACAACTGGGTTGGCATAAATAAAGTAGTATAGCTTGCATGTTCAATGATATTCTGTTAAATAAGCCTACGTCCCAAATCGGGAGGGCTCGGTGGGAGCAAGTTCTCAAGTGGGCGGGTCTGTCCCCCCCGCCCCGATGCCTTCAGCAAGTTGGGCACCCAAAGGCGAGGTGGCGGGATCAGGGCCGCCACACCCCCTTCCAATATCTCTCAGACATCTATTTATTCGGTAGGCAATAATAAACGACAGGCAGTACTCATATCAAGCAACATCATGTGTATTATAATCAGTTCTTCCAATAAACTATCATGAGGCCTGGATAGGGTATAGGTAGAATTCCCGTGGGGAATGAAACAGGAAGGAGGTGTAGAAAGGAAGAGAAAGAAGAGAGGATAGTAAAGAGAATTCGCCAGTATCGAAACTAACTGAAAAGGGAACAGGTAACTCTTATAATGAACAAGTGGGGATCCCAACTTTACTCTCAGATGGTCCGCGTGGTGTGGCCCCGGGGGAGACATGTATCAGACCAGGGTAACAGTTCAGTCATTCAAAGAGATCTCCTGTGAATAGTACTGCCATCCCATCCATGTATCTCTAAATTTATCGTAGTTGTCCCTTACCTCGGACAACCACCGTTCCGCCTCCATAATGGAGTCTACTTCCCTTTTCCAGTCCTGGAGGGTCGGGCATTTGGCCTGTTTCCAAAACCTAGGAATCAAAGCTTTCGCTGCATTCAAGAGGTGGGGGATTACACTGCGTTTGTACAATTTGGCGGAGACCGGCATCCCATGGAACAAGAAGTGGAGCGGGGTACACTCCACCCTCCTCAGGGTCAGTCTCTGAATCCACGGGGTAATAGCCTCCCAAAATTCCCTGATCTTGGGGCAGGTCCACCAAATGTGAAGAAAGGAGCCCTGTTGGGCACAACCCCTCCAGCACCTCCTGTCCGTGTTCGGGAACATTTGCGCTAGTCTAGTTGGGATCCTATACCACCTGGCCAGGAATTTGTAAGCAGTTTCCTGCATGCGGGATGACACAGAGGATGAGTGGGTAAATGTGACCATCCTCTGTATCTGTGGAGGAGTAAATTCTGATCCCAGTTCCTTTTCCCATTCTCTAATGTAGTTAGGAGCATCTGTATTCTGATAACCCAGTAAAAGCCTATACATCTGTGAGAGTAGATGCCTAGGCTCCTCCAAGCTCTCACAGATGCGTTCAAAGTCTGTTAGAGATTGGTATGGCCTCAGACTCGGATTCAGGGACTGGAGGAAACTGGCCAGCTGTCTATGCCTCCAGGCTGCTGCAGGGGTTCCCCCCAACTTCACCCGCATGAATGTTAACGGCAAGAGGTTACCTTTGGGTGCAAACTGCGTACATGAGTTCCCCCCTCCGGACCCCGAGGGCCAAAGAAACCCCTCTCCTCACCAGGCTGAAACCAAGGGAACCCAGCTAGTGGTGCTAGGGGGGACATGGGGGGTGCGAGCTGACCTTCTCTATTCATTCTGTCCCAAGTGGTTAGCGTAGCCATGGTCAGGGGGGAAGTCCAGTCCGACAAGCCTCTAGTTTGCCTAGGGATCCAGTGTGCCCCTGCTAAGTTCCTACCTGCCATGGTTTTTTCCAAGTTGACCCATAGCCTCGCCTTCCCGTCGTGAGTCCAATTCAGGATTCTTACCAATGCCATAGCCCTGTAATATAGGGCCACATCTGGCAACCCCACGCCTCCGTCTCGCTTAGCTCTCCTCAGAAGATCATAAGCCAAGCGGGGGTGTTTGTTTTGCCATACAAAGCTTTGGAAGCATCTACGCACCCTCCTGAAAAAGACCCGTGGCAAGGCAATAGGAACCGTGTATAAAAGATAAATAATACGTGGCAAAATGGTCATTTTAAGGGCACAGATGCGTCCAAACCAAGTCAGGGGAACATCTTTCCAGGACTGAAGGTCCTTCTCAATGGAGATCAGTGATTTACCAAAATTGAGATCATATAGCGTGGTCAAATCAGGTGAGATATGTGTGCCTAGATAGGGGAGCGCAGCTTCACACCATCTGAATGGAAAAGCTTGTTTCAGAGATTCGGCTAATGGTGGGGGAGTGTTGATCGGCAACAGTTCCGACTTATCGAAATTAATTTTGAAATTCAACATCAGTCCAAATTTCCGAACCTCATCCATCAACACCGGAAGAGAGACCAAAGGGTTGGAGAGGTAAAATAACAGGTCGTCCGCATAGGCGGAGACCTTGTGTTCCGTTGAGCCAATCAAGAGTCCCCTCACATCCGGATTCGCCCTAATGCGACATAAAAAGGGTTCTAAAACCAGCGCAAATAATAATGGTGATAGGGGGCAGCCCTGCCTTGTCCCGTTGCGGACAGGCAGGGGGTCTGACAAGGTCCCATTAACCTTGACCCTAGCTGAGTTTCCGGCGTACAAGGCATTCACCCATCCCATAACACGTTCTCCTAACCCCATCTTCCTGAGCACCGCCATCAGATAAGGCCAATGCACCCTATCGAAGGCCTTCTCGGCGTCCATTGATACAACCACATATGGACACCGAGAAGGGCCGTTTTTCGCCCAATGTAGGACATGGAGGGCTCTAAATGTGTTGTCCCAGGCCTCCCGTCCCCTCATGAAGCCCGTCTGGTCTGGATGAATTAGATTTGTCACATGGTCCTGTAGACGAAGAGCCAACAGTTTCGCCAAGAGTTTGGTGTCAGAATTCAGCAAAGAAATAGGCCGGTAGCTAGGGCAAAGCTGAGGATCCTTCCCAGGCTTGGGTATTACCGTGATGTAGGCCAGCAAGGCTTCTCTAGGTAGAGGGCTGGCTGCACTGAGGGAGTTGAAGTAGCCGCACAACGGCGTTTCCAGCAGTGGCAGGAAGATTTTATAGTAGGCGTTTGAGAAGCCGTTTGGCCCAGGGCTCTTACCAAGGGGTAGAGTTGCCACTGCCATACGAAGTTCCTCCACTGTGAAAGGCCTCTCCAAGTCCTCCAGCACTTGCAAAGGGAGAGAGGGTAACCCAGAGTCTGTCACATATGTCTCCAAAAGCAGTGTTTCTGCAGTTGGGTCATTCGTCGGTCGTAGTGGGGGAAGGCTGTACAGTGATTCATAATAATGTCGGAATTCGGCCGCTATGTCCCACGAGTCCACTACCCCGGAATTACCTGTTGTCAGTCTGTGAACATGTTGTAATGTTTGTTGTTTTTTCAACTGTCTTGCCAAAAGTCTTTATTACCATGTTCGTAAAGACGGTGCACGTAAAAACGCATCTTGTCCTGAGCTCTGCGGTCTAAGTACCTGGCGAGTTCAGAGTGTAGTTCAGACAAGTGAGTTGCATCCTCAGAGGATAGGGTAGCTTTGTGTTTTATTTCTAAGTCACGAATGCGGTCGAGTAGTCCCAGTAGTTCTGTCTGTCTTTCTTTCTTTAAGCGGGATCCATGGGAAATTAATTCACCACGGATAACTGCCTTATGACCCTCCCACACAGCTTGGTGTGACACCTCACTTGGCTGATTCAGTTCAAAGTATGTATTCATTGAGTTCCCCACCGCTTCCCTGATCATCTTGTTATCTAAAAGAGTTTTGTTTAAGCGCCATGTCCTGATACCCCGTATCCAGCGCTGTCCCACTCAATCGCAGAAAGATAGGGGCGTGATCGGAAATGGTGATGCTTCCAATGGAGGCCTCCACCACCGCACCAAGGTGGAATTGGTCTACAAAGAACATGTCCAACCGGGAGTATACGTCATGTGCCTTGGAGTAGTAGCTGTAATCCCTGTCATCAGGTTTCCTGATACGCCACACATCCACCAGGTGAAGCTGACGTATTGCATGCTTAACATGGCGGAGGGCCCTAAAAGAGAACACCGATCTCCCTGAGGAGGTATCCAGGTCAGGGTTTAATGGCATATTAAAGTCACCCCCCAACACCAAAACCCCTTCTCTAGCCTCTGCAATCTTTTTGAGGGTGGTGGAAATAAACTGAGTGGTACGAGAATTTGGGGCGTATATATTGACAAAAGTGTACACCTGTCCATTCAGAGTACCTTTAACTATTAGATAGCGGCCCTCTTGGTCAGGTATGCACTGTGTCATGGAAAAGGGACAAGATTTCTTAATGGCAATACAGACTCCTCTGGCTCTGGGAATCGGAGAAGAACTGTGAAACCATTGATTACAAGTGGCTTGAGGTAGACGCGGTGTTGATTTGGCAGTAAAGTGCACCTCCTGTAGAAAAAGAATGTCAGGTCCCCAATGACGCAATTCCTGCCATAACCTACCCCTCTTGGATGGACTGCACAGCCCCCTAACATTATAGGACAACAACTTCAGAGAATCAGACATGATGGAGGTAAAATGTTACCGGAGTCCCCGGGTCATGACAACACGCCCCCCCAGGCACCACACCAACCCACACGGAGCCATACCTTTTAAGAATCCAGATTCTAGACCCCTTTTCTCCGTGGGAGGAGGGCGATGAGTACCTGTTCCGATTACCAAAGGAGGAATCCTGGTGAACACATAAAGAAAGAGTAAGAGTAAAGCAGTAAAGACGAAGTAAAAGTATGCATAGAAAAATAGGGAACAAAACATATAAAGGACAAATCCCCATTGTCAATGGGGTACTAACATCCATCAGAGATCCGCCCCCGGTACGAAAAAATTTGCCCCGTGGGTAAATCTCCCTTCTACTGTGAGAACACAGTTCAATACTCCCCATACCTGGGGAGTCACCTACTGGGGGGGGTAAGTGACTGATCGCCCGGGAGTAGCCTACCAGACAGCCCGAGCTGAAAAAAGAGCAAATGGTAATATAACATAACATAAAAAAGAAAAAAAAAAGGGCGGAGACAACACACCATAACTAGCAATCAGTATGCTTAAATCTTGAACAATTTAACCTCGGTGAGAGGAGTAACTGTGGTGACCACAGCAGCACCCTCGGACTGTCAATATGTAAGGGCTGGCGGCCCTCATCTACCTGAATGTTCAGTCTATGGATGACGGTTCATGAAGGCCCATAGACCACATGAGACCGCCACCTCAGTCCTCAAGTGGATACCTCAGGTGGGAAAAGAAAAAATGAATATTCCATGGTCAAGGCCACAATACAGCATTAGGACGCCTCATCATTCCGGTTACGTCTCCTCTGTCGGTTCCTTCGGCGGGTGGAGGAAGGGACCGATGACCATCCCTCCGATCGTTGAGGCAAGGGTATGGAACAGTGCAATCTCCAATCTGGGAACTCTGTAGGTGGTAAGTCTAGAATCTCCAGGAACGCCCATAGGTCATCCCTGTTGCGGAGAGAAGCAGATTTTCCATTCCTTGTTGCTGTGAGGCGAAACGGGAACCCCCAGCGGTATGTCACCCCGGCGGAGCGCAGGGCCTCCAGCACTGGTCTCACCGCCCTGCGCTGCATCAGGGTGCGCCTGGAAAGGTCTGGGTATAAGGTTACTGATGCGCCATCAAAGTCAATAGATGAGGAATTCCGGGCAGCCCTCATAATAGCTTCCTTCAAGGGGTATCTAAGCAGTTTGCATATGACGTCCCTCGGCTTGTCTACGTCTTGGGGAGGTGGTAGAAGGGCACGATGAACCCTCTCAATCTCAATGTCGTCCGGGGCCGTGGACCCCAGGATTTGACGGAAAAGTCCAATAACTGAGGGGAGCAGGTCAGCTGAACGTGTGGCTTCAGGCAGGCCGCGAATGCATATATTTTGTCGTCTGCTTTGATTCTTTTGATCGTCAAGCTGGTCAAGCAAAGTGTTAATAGCCTCACTATGCTGTTGAGACAAGTCCTTCAAGGATGATAGAGTGTGCATAGTATCCTCATGGCTGTTTTCTAGGGCTTCCACCCTTTGGCCTATGGCCACCGTCTCTTCCCTGAGCCCCTCCACCGCCTGCTTGCATGATTGCTCTACAGCCGAAATCAGCTGCTGAATGTCGGCCTTCGTGGGTAGGGCCCTAATGTGTGCCCTGAAGTCCCAGTCCTTATCCAGTCCTTCCAGCTCCGACACCTGTGAGGTCTGTCCTAAGGAGCAGATAGAGGTGCATGGGCTCATATCTCTCACCTGTGGGGTAGCCGAGGGTCCAGGGGAGTTTCCACCCGATGCCCAGGGAGATCGCACCTGCTGGACGGCTGAGGCCTTGTCCGTCGCCATCTTGGAGGAGGACCGCGTGTTCGGTGTCCGCGGGGGAAAGTATGAATGTATCCCTCCGGTCCCCGTCCGGCGGCTATTAGGAGGTTTGGAAGCGGTACGTCGCCGAACAGGCATCAGGGGGTCCCGAGAATGGTGCTGTTTAGGTGGTGTTTGCTGATTTCCAGCCCGAGGCCGTAGGAACTCTCCTCACACGCGTCTCTACTCCATGACGACCAGGCCACGCCCCCCCCGAAACTTTTTTGTTTTTACTTAACATATCCTGTAAAATATAGGCGACGAAAGAGATACTAAGGAAATGATTTTGAGATTTAATTTTTTTTTTTTAACCTGTTACTGCAGGAGAGGTATAAGATGCAATCAGAATGTATATTTGTTACATTAATACTTCTATGCTAAACCATTGTACAGACTTGATTACACAAAGCTGTGAAATGATATGTTGGTGTATTTATGTATGATGGCCTCAATAAAGCTTTACTGTTTAAAAAAAAAATGTATGCTTGAATCCCCATAGGTGGAAAGGGGTAAAGAAGGGTGGGGGGGGCACTAAGGGCCAACCCGGGCAGTATATATAACATATACGAATAAGAATAAAACATAAGCAAAAAACCAAACTTACGGCTATTGTGTGATGAAAATAACTTTAATAAAAACCCAGCAGAGACGGTAGGTCTGAGATGGTGTACAGAGAACACTTTTGGAGCATAATGACTTGAGACCAATTTGTTGCGAAGAGATCTTGCTCGTCTAAAGGTAATTGCAGGTTTATGTGCAACATATTTCCAAAGGATGGGGTCATCTTGAAAAAGAGGCAAGTTGTTGATGAGTATATTGCGTAAATCATTATGCTGGGCAGAAAATCTGGTAATGTATCAAACAATGGAATCAGGATGTTGCCCGATGCAGCCACAGCATGCAGAGGAGGTGGTGGACTGGCTTACTAAACCATCCTCCTTCTCCTCATTCTCCTCATTCTCCGTCTGCCAAGCAGAAACTAGTGTGGAGTACACTGCAGCTGCCAGACTGCCTAAATCTGCCTCCTTGTCCACAGCTATTCCTGCCATAGCCCCAGCATTAGGCATGGAGGAGTCAAGAGAGATATTTGAGCACAGCGTCAGTCACTTTCTCCTTTTTTTAATCAAAGAAAAGGTTTTATTGAGAAAAAGACATAGATACAAAGCCCTTCGATAAGGTATACGTATACACATTTTGTACAGCATTAATCAGTAAAACATGGTAGAGAGCAATAAATCACCATAGATATTGTACTTAGTGAGGCATCGCTTGTTGTATCCAATACTAACAAAGACAAACAAATGAGGCATACTATGTCATCTTCTCCTATATACCATCAAACAACCAAACTAACATTTAAGTCATCCTGGAGCATATATAGATACAGTACTAAACGAACTAAGCACCTGTTCCTCTACCTGGGTTTTTATCTATGAAAAGACTTGCGGTCTCTGCCTTCTAGATCTCCTAGCATCCCTAGGAGTATAGTATTCTGTCCTCGATAAGCTGATGTGGAGCAACCCCCGGGTTGTCCAGCCAGGCCTGCCATATTTTCTCGAATTTTCCCTGGGACTTTCTATGCCTGTAAGTGTTTTTCTCCCTAATAAGGATGGAATTAACTGATTGGATCCACTGTTTACTTGTCGGCGCACGTGAGGATATCCACATTCTCGCTATCAGTTTCCTTGCTAAGTATAGTAGTCGAAGCAATGCTGTACATGTGGATTGGGTATATAATCAGTCCTGTAGACCACCTAGAAGACATGTCAGTGGATCCACCGCAAGTTGTACTTGATAAACAGTATTTATAATAGTAACAACTTTCGTCCAATATCTTACCAATTTGGGGCAGTGCCACAACATATGTATAAATTCCCCTGGGTGGATTTGGCATTTAGGACAGATAGGGTTATCACGCAATCCCCATTTGTGGAGCAGCTCTGGAGTTCTATATGCGCGATGCAAAATTAATAAGTGAGACAACCTGTGAGTCGCCGAGACAGAGACCAGTGGACCAGCCTCAAGTATCTGCTCCCACTGATCCCCGTCAATAGGCCCCACATCCCGCTCCCATTTCTCACGACAAGGTAGCACATCAGGGGCCTGTATGTATGCCAGTAGATACATATATATTTTAGAGATTATACCTTTCCTCTCCGGTTCCTCAAAAATAGATTCAAGAAAGGGGGCCTCCACCAGCCGCATCTTGGTCTGTCTAGTTTGATAAGTCATGGCATGTTGTAGTTGCAGGTATTGATATTGCACATTACGTGGAATAGGAAAATCAGCTAGAAGTTGCTCAAATGGTCTAATTCCAGTGCCCACATATACCTGTGATATATATTTAACTCCAGCTGCAATCCAACTATGAAACCCCGAGAGCTTATGTAGCTCTGCATAAAATCTGTTGCCCCAAAGCAGAGTAAGAGCAAAAAAGCCCATAAGGCCCAAACGACCCTTAATCGCTTTCCACAGTTTTTCTAAAAGTATAGCTGTGGGGAATCTAGGGGGCAACACTGGGAAGCCCATTTCCATATGTGCCAAAGCCAGTAAATCAGACAGAGGGGGCACAAGCAATTCCCTAGCCGAATCCGCCAACGAAGGCAGGTTCCAACCAGCAAAGTGCTGCAGCTGTGCTGCCAAATAATATGTCTGGGTATGTGGGACCGCCAGGCCATCCTGCGTCTTGGGGTATTGTAGTATTGAAAGCTTAATGCGCGCCAGTTTATTCTTCCAAATCAGGGCTCTAAACAGTGCATCCACCCGCAGGAACCAGTACTTTGGTATCCAAACCGGTGCATTATGCAATATATATAGCAGTTGAGGAGACCATATCATTTTGGTCAAATTGGCTCGACCAGTCACAGACAATGGTAACTTACACCAGACCTCGCATTTCTGTTTAAATTTATGTAGGATGGGCTTAAGATTTAGAGCAATATACCCGTTAACCTTAGCTGATATCGTTATCCCTAGGTATTTGAATGATGAAACCACCTGAATTTGTCCATCCTGGGGCTTTTGCGGGATAGGATCAACAGGAAGGAGCACCGACTTACTCCAATTAATGGAGAAACCAGATAGGCCCCCAAAATGTTCAATCTGTTGCATAACTGCTGTCAGCAATCCCTCCGTGTCTCCCAAGTATAACAGGGTGTCATCAGTATAGAGAGACACCTTTTCCTCCACTGCACCCCGCCGGAATCCAACAATCTGTGGTGAGGCCCTGATCGTAGCCCCCAGTGACTCCAAGGCAAGGCCGAACAGTAGTGGCGAGAGTGGGCATCCCTGCCAGGTGCCACGCAACAATGGAAAAGAGTCTGTCAAGGAGCCATTAATCTGTACTCGCCCTAGGGTTGGCATAGAGAATTTGTACCTATTTCACAAACCTAGGTCCCAATCCAAACCTTCCCAGCACCGTCCAAAGATATCTCAACTCGACGCTGTCAAAAGCTTTGGCAGCATCGAGGGAGAATATAGCCATATTGCCCGAATTAGTTACCGGCAGCTGGAGATTCAAAAACAGCCTACGGATATTGAGGGCTGTGGATCTGGCCGGGATGAACCCCGACTGCTCCGTATGCACCACCCCGGACACAGCCTTCGCCAGTCTATTTGCCAGGACCTTGGCCAGCACTTTAATATCCGCGTTGAGCAGCGAGATGGTCTATATGAATCAGGGTATAGTAGAGGCTTTCCTGGCTTAGGGAGTACTATAAAAATTGCTTCGGTCATTAATGTGGGTAACGTTACAGTTTCGAACGCCTCATTGAATGTATCCAGGAGAGTTGGCAACAGGGTTTCCCCGTAATGTTTATATGTTTCCGACGGAAGTCCATCCGCCGCTGGTGATTTATTATTAGCCATCTGTGACACTGCTAGGGATAATTCCTCAATTGTCAGGGGAGCGTTTAGCATTTCTAGATCTTTCTGGTTAACCCTCGGCAACTGACATCCGTACAGAAACTCGGTAATCTCTCCCTCCGTCGGATTCACCTTAGAGGCATATAGATCCTGAAAAAAATTCAGAAAAGACCCTAGAAATTTGATCCTGTTCACTAACTACCTCACCCACCCTATTTTGGACAGCTGCCACATGGGGAGACTCCCGCTGGGTGCGGGCAAGTACTGCCAATAGATGACCGGTGTTTTCCCCTTCCTCAAAATACTTCTGCTGCATAAAGAACCTTTTGTTTTCTGCTGCTGTAATTGACACCTGAGGTATAGGGCCTGTGCCTCCAACCATCTCCTCTCTGTATCCTCTGTCGGGTCGTTTAAATAATTTTCCTCGGCCCTGCCAGTCTCACTGAGCACTAGATTTTCCCATTCTTTACTTCTAGTTTTAATAAAAGTTATTTGTCTAATAATAAGGCCCCTGAGATGCGCCTTCAATGTGTCCCACAATACCGCTAGTGAAGCCACTTCCCGGTTGAAGTGCAAAAATTCAACAAGGAGCCGGCCCACAGGGTCCGGAGCAGGAAATAGCTCAAACCAGAATGGGTTTACCTTCCATAGTTTAGCTGAAGGGATATTGGTAAAGTTAGCATTAACTATAAGAGGAGAATGGTCAGATAAATTACGTGGCGCATAACTTATTTGCCTTACCAGGGTATATGCAGGCTCGTTAACCATACATAAATCTATTCTAGAAAGACATCTGTACGTTGCAGAGTAACACGAATAACATTTTATATCCGGGTGCATCTCCCTCCACACATCCCTCAGGCCCAGTTCAGACACAAAGCGCGCAAATGGGGTGGGGCCCCCGGGGCGCATATTATGATGGGAATGAGGGGAAAATTTATCCATGTTCTTATCCATTACATTGTTAAAATCTCCCAGGACAAAGGTCGGGACATCGGGGGACAGGGCCATTAATTGCGCCAAGTGTCTTACAACCTCAGGCGAGTATGGTGGAGGAACATACACACCAGCGATCACGCACTGCTTTCCCGCTAGCCTGCACAAAAGAAAAACATATCTGCCTTGGTCATCCAGTCGAGAGCTAATCAACTGAAAGGGCAGTCTATTGGTGATCAGTACACTCACCCCTCTAGAGTATGTTGAGTGGGTAGAGTGAAATTGCGTGGGATAGCCCCTATGTTTAAGTAAATGCACGGTGTCAGCTTGCAAATGTGTTTCTTACAGACAAATTACCGCTGGTATATATTTAGAAAGTGTTGCAAACAGGGCCACCCTTTTCACACCATCCCTCAACCCCCTAATATTCCGCGTTACAAAAGTACAATCATCCGCCATAGATGTGGGTGGGCATCATAATGCTGCAGGCCGTCCATGTGGTTCCACTCCCTGCCCCATTGAAAACAGAGAGGCACGTCCATGCAAAGTTATATAGCAAGGCCAAGGAGAACTTCAGTAGCGAGACAGGAGAGGGGCGGGGGGGGACAAAGGGGAATATGCTCTCATTCTGACTTGTATCAATAGTACAGTTATTAAGGCTTTGTACAGCGGTGATAAATAGTGCTTTGGCATCCCAGGAACCATAGTACTCCAGAAAAACATCACCCTGCAACAGGCGGGGTGTAAAACAAGTCCTGAACAAAAAGTAACAACGTACTGTGTTGTGATTACCGGTAGATCAGCATCACATAAAGTATGCCTGTCCACGGGGGACCAAACTGTAGGGGGGGCCCAACCTTTCAAGAGGTACCTCATGAAATGTAAGGGCTTGTAACATACTTCTGTAGGAAGACATCTTCCCAATTTTGCACAACGCCTTGTTGTCCGCCTTAAAAAAGGGAACCTATTGCCAGTAGTATGTGAGCCCAGCCCGGCACATAAAGCAGGGCTCTCAAACCATGTCAACTTCTATACTGGAGTTAGTGAGTTAATAATCATGCATTTTTTGCCTGGGGGAGGGTATGTTCATGGGCATTGTAAGGGCAATTATAATACCTTGTATGCATTATATTTTGCCTGCGCTAATAAGCGCACTTTTCAGCTCTTTTGCATAATGCATTTGAGTGCACTCGTGTTGAAGCAGATACAGACATAGATCGCTTTTCTCACATGGCAGCTCGCAGGGATGTCCTGTCCTCTGCATGCCTGGTCTCTTTATTTATACTGCTCAAACAGGGATATCAATAGGACTTGATGGCTTCACAATCAGCCAATCAGCCTCCAAGGCACAGTCACATGGCATGAGTTCAATGCAAACCACTAACCAATGACACACTTGTTTACATTCAAACTATACAATAGGAGAGGCATGCATGCATGGGGGGGTTGGCTGGCCTGTATGAGAAACAGCTGTCTCCAGATGACAATGAAAGCCATGTGCTATCTCACAGAGGCCCTCCAAGCAAAACACCATACATGCAAAACCTGCCATTACAACGAAACGCTATCAAATACAGCTCTATGAACTATACTCCATAGCGATTATGCTACTGTTCCATTAAAGGGTAAATTATGCACAAAGGAATATAGCTGTAGATTTCTGTCACATTGATCAGATGCAACAGAAAGCTTACAGATCATTATCCTTACATAAAAGGCAATACTAATTCCATACCGCAAGTAAACTGCCGCCAAGCAGATCAACCTGTACATAATACATGGGGCCCCCAATTGACGGCAATACACCCGCGCCACAGAACGTGCATTGCACCTCAAAGATCCGGACCAGCGTTTGCTCCAGCGTTAACTGCTCAGGGTGCCTGCCGGCTGGCATGATCGGGCGGGTGGCGTGTGCTTACCAAATAATGGAAGGTTTCCATCGTAAATGGCCTTTCCTCAATATCGGTTAAAGCCATATTCGCTCTACACAGAGAATATCGTTAAACCGACACTGGGAGACACTGTGACAATACATAATAAACATCCTAAATTTCTACAACAGTTCCTCCTCTTGTCATATGCTCCCATGTGTCCCTCAATGAATCTTGTCATCTTCTAAACACGAACACCAGTCCAATCAAAATAGAAAAAAATGAAACATTCAGTCCATCCATTGAACAAAAGAAAAGCATGTTTGACACGTATTCTTCGGGAGGGATGACTCAGAGGGAAAGCATGATGTGGGGGTTATAGCGATCGCTGGAATCCTCAGCATCTGGTACATGGGCTGGACTTCAGGGGACCTCTTGTCTTGGCTAGGAAGATGTGGTCATCTGCTCGGGCTTTGGTGACTTGATCGATCAGGCAGCAGGAACATCTCATCATGGCATATAGAAGGAATAGAAACAAAACAACATGAGTATATATACCCCTACTTCCTTCAGCCAGGATCCGATGGAAAACAAGAACTCCCCAAAATCTCCCAAACCCTTTTAGAAAGGATTCCAACCTTCACTGGCTATAGCTCTGGCTCTCCCTAGCAGGGACCTAACTTTATCCATATGGACTTGGACCTTGTCACTAGTGCCTGTCATCCAGGTACAACAGTCTTCTGCTATGAACTCACAGAAACCCCCCTTTTGTGCTAAAAGATAATCAAGTGTCATCTTTTCCTGTAATAGACTCTGTCGCTGTTCCTGTGAGATCTCCCTCACAGCTTCAACAGTTTTCATTGAACACCCCATCCACAATGGATGAGAAATTGTTCAATCGTTTCCTAAGTTCAACCCCCACCCTGTCCAAGCAGGAAACCATGCCCAGGCCTTGTTGGAGTTGGTTAACAATTCCCTTTGAGCTGTCCCTGCCATTCTTACCTTCTCTCGCGCCATCAGATCCTAACGATCGGCCACGTCGTAAGATGCTGGGACGAGTTTCATCATGCTTGCATTAGGGGGTATTAACTTATAAGCTGTGGAACGGCATAAGAAGTAGTAGGGGGCTGTTAAAATTGCACAGGGGGACTCTAACAGTCCCCTGCATTGCGCAATAACAGGACAGTCCGGGGGATTCCTCCCTCAGTCTGTATGTCACACTCTTCCTACCAACAGATGTCATCTAGTCTATTGGTGCTACTAGAGAAGGCTGGGGGTCTAATTCATAAGATTGTTGTACCTTTCTCACAAACCGTGTATCCTATAAAGCTACTCCTTTTACCAAACTTAAAGTTAAAGCACACTTGTGGGCCACTTAGTTGCCCGGATACCCATCCTGGTTTTGTGGGGGAGGGGCAAGAACCAGAGCTAAAGCTGAAACTGTAACTAATTTTATCTTCTAGAAATGTATCGTTAAGTTTGTTTGTGTCTTTTTGAGATCTTTGCTACTTTTTTTTTTCTTCTGTTTGCTTTTACTAATATGAACATCATATATACACACACATATATATATATATATATATATATACACATACATATACACACACATATATATAATATATATATACACGTACATACACATCCATGTCATGTACTGCTGCCACTGCCGGGGTATTAAGGCCCGGTGGGGGCCTAGAGCATACCCAGCAGTGGGTCCTGTTCACTGTTTTAGCTCGTTGGAGGTGCATTTAAAAAAACAAGTTGGGATGTTTTATCGTTACCCCTGCTAAAATGGTTGCTCGATTTTGTCACTTGTCCTGGGTGACGACCCATACGAGATCCGGGGGTGGCCCGGAATTATGGGGCCGTCACCGTCGTCATGTACTGTACCTACACATACATGCACATATATATATAATATATATACACACACATATACATACACATATATATATATATATATATATATACACACACATATATACTACAAGTATAATCATTTTCGTTTGTCTTCTTTTTTTTTTCATCGTTTCTAGAGTTTTTCTGTGTTTGTTTGAATT
>BLSH010294331.1:73900-94049 GCA_018402905.1 Glandirana rugosa
TTTTTTTGGTCAATGATCAGTCATGTTACTGTAAGTGCAACTGGTAGTAATTACTTATGTACAGCCCTCATTGTCCTTTAATGTTGTATGTTTCATCTTCTTGTGTATCTGTGGAAAACTTAATAAAAGTTTATTGGAAAAAAAAAAAAAAAATATTTTAAAAAAAAAAAGAAAGTTGGAGATTAGTTGTTGATCAGGGGGGGTGGGTTGGTCGTAGAGTGAGGATAGATGGCGGCGGAATGTCTCTACTATTTTTATTGGGTTGCTAGAGAGTGTGCTTGGGGTCGTTCGGAGGCAAATCGGTTTATGTGATCTATCTATGTTACGTAAAGAAAGAGCTAGAAACGTATCCGGTTTATTGGCTTTCGTGTATACTTTATGTTTAGAACGTCGTATAGCTTTCTCGGCCGAATCTGATAAGAATAAATCCAATTCCAGTCTAGCCTTCTCTAGTTCGAGTTTATGGTTAGGGGAGGGATTTGTTTGAAAGGTGGTGTGTGCTTGCAAGAAGTTTGTCTCTAAAGTCTGAAAGAGTGCTTTGCGGTCTTTTTTTCGTCGAGAGGCTAGGTTTATCAGGAAGCCTCTGAGTACTGGCTTATGGGCCTCCCATACCGTTAAGGGGGAGATCCCATCTGTTTTGTTTTCAGAGATGTATCTGCGGATCTCCAAGGTTATCTCAAGGGCATATGAGGGATTGGCCAGTATTGTGTCGTTAAGTGACCAGGAGGGAGACTTCTGTCTAGGTATGAGGGATATAAATGAGGATAGTATCACATTGTGGTCAGTCCAGGGGATAGGGATTATTAAGGATGAGGTCAAAGAGGGGGAAGTACCGACTGAGATAAAGATGTGGTCTATGCGCGAAAAGGAGTTATGGGGGTGGGAGTAGAATGAAAATTGTTTTTTAGAAGGGTTACATTCCCGCCACGTATCTATTAATGAATGTTGTTGAATGAGGTGAGAAAAGGTTAGTTTGGTTGGAGACGAGGAGGGTGTATATGGGGATTTATCTATTGATGGGTGTATTACCTGATTGGAGTCGCCACATATTATCAGCGTGCCTTGATTGTGTACATCTACCATTTGGAAAAGGTGTGATAAGAAGGCAGAGGGGTTGCGATTGGGGGCGTAATAATTCACAACTGTGATTTCTGAGTCAAGCAAGAAGCCTTTTAATATAAGGTATCTGCCTTCTGGGTCTTTGAACTCGGCTGTAAGGGTGAATGGTGATGTGCGGTGAAAGCTGATTAAGACTCCTCGGCGTTTACTAGATGCAGAGGCTGTGTAAAATTGTGGATACGAGGGATTTAAGAATTTGGGGCAGTGGCGATCTGTGAAGTGAGTTTCTTGTAGGCAAACTACATGGGCTTTAAGTGAGGCGAAGGATCTGAATGCTTTACGTCTCTTGTTAGGGGAGTTAATACCCTGTACATTAAGGGTGAGAACATTTAAAGGGGCCATAATAACAAGGGGTAAAGTGAGTTATTGGAAGAATATCCTTTAGGCACGGATATGTCCCCCTGGCGAGGAGGCAGTGGTGGTGGTAGCGAGGAAATGATTAAAGGGGATAGCATATAGAAAGTAAAGAAAAGAATAAGAGGGTAAACAGGGGTATGGTTCCATCCGTCTATGAAGGGCAAAAGACCGTTCACAGTGGGGGTCATGCTGCTCAAAGGGGACCTAATAGGGACCCTATGAGCAAGATGGAGGGCAACAGTGACAATCCGACACGAACTATGAAGCCACTGATATTTTGGGGGGATGAACAATAGTAATGAAGATGATGTGGAGGGGAGTTAGGATTGCGGAATAAGTTTTTCCTTAGGGAGAGAAAGCGACTGATCAAAAATAAAAAAAAGGGGGGGTGGGGGGGAGATAAATATTGTGATTACACAAAGTGATAGTGGATACCTTTTGCTTGCAGCGGTTTGGGTGGGCTGAGAAAGTGTTTAGGGGTTATGAAGGATATCGCTATACCCAGCTTGCTTTAGTATTCCTATTGGGGGGTGATAGAACGTGTGGTGAACTGAAGGGTGGTAGTCCTCGTTGTCGTCCACTAGCCCTGACCCCCCCTGTAAAGGGGGAGCCAGGGGAGGCAGCCGATCAAGGAGGAGGACCCCGCTTAAGAAGACACAAGAAAACAGAACCATCAACATAACTTAGAACAAAATGAACAAACCTGAGGGTGTCATAAGTATAGCAAAGTGGTCGTTAGGGACCATGTGACCGTTATTGAGGAGAATCCTAAGAAACCCCCCAATAACTAAGCCACTCATATATGAGTCTTGCATAAAGGAGTAGCTAGACCTATAGGTCTGTAGGGTAACTATACATCACCCGCCTCTACGTAAGATCAGTCCATCGAGTCCTGGTGGTCCTGCGTGTTAGGAATAAATCTGCCTCTTTTAGTGGTGGATGATGGTGTGGAGGTGAATTTCTGTGGGGAAGTCGAGGCAGATCTTCGACGGGTGTTCTGCGATGAGTTCCCGGAGTGTGGGCAGAGTTGGAGTTCTTTCAAGCGGTTCAATAGATCTTCAGCTGTTTTGCACTGGAATTTGCGGCCTTGATAGGTGAATCGCAGGGAGAAAGGGAAGCCCCAGGAGTAGATGATCTGATGTTGTTGTAGTATTTCTAGATGTTGTTTGAAGGACCTTCTCTTCATAATAGTGGATTTAGATAGATCGGCAAAAATTTGGTAGGTGTGGCCCTGAAATGAGAGATGCTCTTTCTTTCTGGCAGCAAGCATGATCTGCTCTTTTGTACGAAAGAAATGTAGTTTGGCTATGATATCCCGCGGAGGGCCGTCTTGTTTGCGGGGGGCCAGGGCCCGGTGTACTCGTTCAATTTCAAGCTGGTCTATTGGGATAGAGGGTGAGAGTTCTTGGAAAAGAGCCGTAACTGTGGAGTGTAGGTCTAAAATAGTCTCTGGGAGCCCCCGGATCCTAACATTTGATCTTCTGGCTCTGTTTTCCTGGTCTTCAAGCTGGGCCTGTAAGGCCTGGTTAGCTTCTTTAAGCGATTCCAGTTCGTCTGCCTGATTTGCCAATTGTGTTTCTAAATCGTCTGTACGGGTTTCCAGCTCTGATGTGCGGAGGCCTAGCTCTCTGATTTCTCTGGAGAGGCGCTCTGTTATCTCATCAGAGGTGCGCTGCAGGGCCCGTGTTAACATGCGCTCAAATTGTTGCAGGAGGGGGTCTGATGGAGTATGGCCTCTAGGGGATAGTGGGGAGGCTAGAGGTTCATTGTCCGACTCACCCTCATCAGGATGGCTGCTCATCCTTCCCTTGTGTTTCGGTGTCCTCGCGCTGCCGCCGCTGCTGCGGGGAGAAGCCGCCGCCGCCATCTTGGCTGAGGCTCTGACAAGGGCGTCCCGAATGTTCTTGCTCCTGACCTTTGGTCGGGGGTTCCCCGCGACCATACTTGGGATCCCAGACGTCTGTGATCAATGAGGGACCGAAGCGGGACGATTGCGCAAGGATAGGGTGCTGTAAGGCGGCCAAAGAGTTTGTGTCGGTGCGGAGCTCTAGCTAGGCACGTCCATCGCTGAGAGCTTCGCGCATGCGCCCCGTAAAGGACATTTTTTGAGCTTTATAAATGCAATTATTGCTGCAGCAGCTTCTATACACAGTACAGATGTGCCACTTTACAGGAAGGGAAGCCACCAGGCACTATATTGAAAGGAATTTTTCATTTTTATGTTTTCACTTTAAGCATCAATAAATCACTGCTCATTATTAAAAAATGAAATTTTTATACAAACTTATTTTTCATTGATACATGTCCCCCAGGGCATTACCCGGACGCCCATAACCATTGTATTCCCAATTACTTGAATATAAGCCTTCAAAATGGGCACTTTTGATTTTTACAGTTTGGGTCCCATAGACTGCAATGGGGTTCATTATTCAGTTCTGAACTTTCACAAAAGTTCTGGTGCGAACTGAACAAGGGGGTCGTTCGGCCCATCCCTATGTCTATATTTTGGAGTTTATTTGTCTGTGGTGCCATTATATAGGCTCCTATTTTTTTGGAGGATATTCTTTTCCATTTGACTTGGGATAAAAGCACTCCCGCTATTTCACCATGACCCCATATGCATTTGGTCACATGACAGCTCAGAGCCACTGCAGAAGTCACTGTTGCACAATTTCCATGTGTTGTGTTCTATGTGTCTGAGATCTGAATGGGGATCCTGTGAGACAAAAATATTTGAGCTCTAATGGAAGTCTGATGAATGCTGGCACAATGTAGCATGGTTGGACCAACCTGGGGTGCAAGTGAACTCATAACTTTTAAATTATTTTTGATTCTGTGCAGTCACACAGTTCACTCATTGCTGAATTTATAGACAGCTATTGGAGGAGTAAAAAAGGCTGCCCGGGTACAGGAAGTCTGTTATTTGCAAGATTACCAGATAAAAATAGATAAGAAAGTCTGGAAAAAAGAAAACGTTTGTGGTATCTATGCACCACATATAAGGGCTGGTAAGCTATAATATTTTATGTAATTTTTTTGTTTGGGGTTTAGATATGCTTTACCAGAAGTATGGAATCCAGAGGACTTTCTGTACACTGTAAGTGCCTCCAAAATTGTATTTCTGTTTATGTGATTAGCTAACTGATTTTCTCAGAGATCTGCACTGATATACAACTCAAATGTCAATCATTTGTTTAAATGTAAGTTTAAAAGAGAAGTAAGGGTTTCACACAAAAAAAATCCTCATCAATGTGGATGCAGCATGGATCCAATGCTGCATCTGTCCTCTACACTGAGATCTGAGAGGTCAAACACCATTGATCGCTTTGTTCTCCCCCTCCTCTCTGAGCAGAGAGCCATGACTACCAGTAACACTCTGTTCCTCCAGGGGCTGTGGAGGGGTGTTTCATTAGTTTACCTACCAGAGGAAAGGATTACTCCCAGGAATATCATATACAAAGGAAAGTTGCTGATTTATGCTTCAATTACAAATAGACTCTTGAGTGTTCCTTATTTGTGCATGCACATTTCCATGCTGAATTATTTCTAGGCTAATGCATAATAAGTTCTAAACAAGATGACAACTCACCCACAAGTTCTGTATACACAAAGCCTCATGTACCAAATATGTAAAAAAACATAATATAAATATATTATTTTACAAAATTAGAGTTGAGGTCTTTTGGTTATGCATAGAGTTGATCGAACCTCTGGAAGTCCGGGTTCGGCAGGTTCGGCCAAACTTCGGGACAAAGTCCGGGTTCGGGTCCATTCTTGACCCGAACTTTGTCCCGGACCCCGAACCCCATTGAAATCAATGGGGACCCAAACTTTTAGGCACAAAAATGGCTGTAACAAAGTCCTGGAAAGTCATAGAGGTCTGCAAAGGAAGGAAAATGGGGGTAAGGGTCGGACAAGTGCCCTACAAAGAAATGGGGATAGGGAAATAACTTAAAATAATTTTTAAGCTAAAATCAAATAAAAAAATCGAAAATTGAGGTGGATGTGGAGTTGGAGGTTGAGGAGGTGGTGAAAGTGGCGGTGGAGGAGGAGGAGGTAGCCAACACTGTTTTTTTTATTTTTGTGCAAGAAATCATCTCCAAGTTGTACAGGTGTTGCTTTAAGGGAAAGATTATTGTTCTAAAATTATCTGCAAGCTCCATTCACTAAGTGTATTCTAGCCGCATAGAGCCATATTAGTGCTGTAAAATCATGTCCAAGCTCCATTCACTAAGTGTATTGTAGCCGCATAGAGCCTTATTAGTGTTATAAAATCATGTTCAAGCTCCATTCACTAAGTGTATTGTAGCCGCATAGAGCCATATTAGTGTTATAAAATCATGTCCAAGCTCCATTCACTATCACTAAGTGTATTTTTGGCGCATAGAGTCATATTAGTGTTATAAAATCATTGATTTTATAACACTAATAAGGCTCTATGCGGCTGGAATACACTTAGTGAATGGAGCTTGGACATGATTTTATAACACTAATATGGCTCTATGCGGCTACAATACACTTAGTGAATGGAGCTTGGACATGATTTTATAACACTAATATGGCTCTATGCAGCTAGAATACACTTAGTGAATGGAACTTGGACATGATTTTATAACACTAATATGGCTCTATGCGGCTACTATACACTTAATGAATGGAGCTTGCAGGTGATTTTAGAACAATAACCTTTCCCTTAAAGCAACAGCTGGAACCTTTCCCTGTACAAGTTGGAGATGATTTTAGAAGAATAATCTTTCCCTTAAAGCAACAGACTCTACCTAGTCCAGTCAGATCGTTCTGTGCAGCAGGATGAGGTCTGCAATCTGTCCCTCAAGGCAGCAGTACTAGTATCTCTCCCTAGTCCACAATCAGACCGTTCAGTAATGCAGCATGAGATGTTCTGCAATCTGTCCCTCACAGAGCCAGCAGCATCCTCTCCCTAAACTATCCTGGGAGCATATGACATGCAGCATGGTGACTCCAGCCCCATATAGAGGCTGGGTCACATGGTGCACTGGCCAATCACAGCCATGCCATTAGTAGGCATGGCTGTGATTGTTTCTCAGGGAAAACCAGTGAAACACTTGTTGATTGGCTGCCCTTGGCAGCTATTCAACACGTGTAATACAATACCAGAACCCCGGACCTAAACCCGGACTTTTTTTGAAAAGTCCGGCTTCGGGTCCGGGTCCCGGACACCCCAAAGTTCGGTACGGACCCGAACTTTACAATCCGGGTTCGCTCAACTCTAGTTATGCAGTGTTTAATTGTTAGATCAGATATGTCCTTTGCTTTTTTAATGTCAATTTCTTGTTGCCGCCTCACCCAGCTGGATTTATTTGTTCTGTAACCACAACTGTAGTTGTTCAACCATATGTGACAATGTTTGAACTATTTTTCCACTGTTAAGTGTATTTATTCACTGCAAAAAGAGTACTTGTATTGGGCAGTGTGATTTTCCTGATCTGTGCTATTTAATCTACACAAATTACATTTTAAAATATAGACTATGTGAGGTCTAAATGCATAATGTCCTTTGGTGTTGTTTTTTTTTTCCAACGTACTGTATATTTTAGAAATAAATAAAATTATCATTTAAAAAATGCACCCACATTCATGTAGGTATTCAATGACCATGTAACAGATGATACCTTTGCATTACAGCAAACAGCCAAATAAACAAATACACATCACTATGTTAATAATAATCATTGGTAACAGTAATAACAGCCCTAAATATAATCATTTGCACAGCTAGCATTATAATTTTCTACATTTCAGTTCAGTTGCAAACAATTTAACGAAAATCTACTGTATACTGAACATAATTGATTTAGAAATAATACTACAGAAAATTCATATATTGGATGTTAGTACTAAAAGTAATATTGCATTTTAAGTAAATATTAAATATAGGCATATTTGAGCATGCATACACACACTATGCTTTTTGAGTATAAAAAAAAGTTTTAAATAAAGAACAAGCACAGTTTATTGAATTTCAAATAATTAACAAAATTGTGACCCAAGGGAAAATTCCAGGATAGTTAATATTAAAGGAATGCCCTGGGAAAAGAAAATAATTGGATTACACATATTGGTAGCTATTGCTCAGTGAGCATACGCTCTTTAGGTGCTACCAAATTCATAATAAGGAGGCAAATATTTGTTATCCAAACACTTCTTATCATTTCACAGCCCCCAATTATATAAGGATAGCTTTTCAAAAATGATATCATTATGGTTACATTTTAACAGCATATGAAATACTGGGGCATATGTTAACATTTTTTTAGTAAGCGTAAAAAAGTGAAAACTACTTCAACAGAATACATAAAAAGAAATAATAGTAGGTCAAATGGATATATGCATTAAACATCCACCAGAAAAGGTATCTGTTTTAAGAAAACAATGCTATTCATTTGATATAGCTCACTGCATGAATGGTTTCTTTAGCTAGACATTCCCTAATAAGAACATGCTTATTATTTACAGTATGTTGTTGGCAATTTTGAAATTCAGTCATTTACAGCAGCAACAATGAATGTATATGTTACATTTTAGGTGTACTCCAATGAAAGATGAACATTTTGAGACACATTGGGAGAACAGCCTACCTACACTAAGAGAGGAAGGGAAAAAAAAATTACAGATTCAGAAAATACACTCTTACTGACCATAAGAGGAACTGTCCAAAGAGCTGTATACTGAATTGCACAAAACTTAAATTATCTACAACTGATTAGAAATGGTCATTTGTAAGAATGAATGTCCCTGTTTAAAGAATAACTGTACTTTCATGCATGCATAGAAGAAGAGCCCAGCAAACGGGCTATAAGATATGTGACTGTGTGGCATCCAGTTTTTTGCACAGCAAAGGTCTTAAAGGGTTAAGTATAAATCAGTATAAGACTCAGAGGTGTTACCTAGGAGCGAGAGGGGTCGCTTAACCCTTTTCCATCAAGCCCTGCCTATCTTTTTTACCTTTGGTGGCTAGGTGATTTTTGCCATTTTTTTTTGTTTTATTTTCTTTTTACCTACTATTTGCAGTTTTTTCTGAAACTATAAAAATGAATGAGGCCTTAAAATATCTTTCATATAATCTTGAAAGCACCTGTGTTTGTTATCAGTACTAAGCTTAGGCTCAATTTACTCCAGTGAGGAGTCATTATTTTATCTCTTGAAGACCCAATCCAAAACTTTGTATTAAAAAAAAAAAAAAGAAAGTGAACAAAAGGGGAAAAGGGGTAAGGCAGAGTGATCTAGAACAAATCTATCCTGGAACCACAGAGCATAGTTGGACTTGTTCAAAAAAGGGGCAAAACTAATTTCAATCCCAGTGTTCTGGTCACCTTGAATTCCCAGATCACCCTGGTTTCATGTTGAAAGACCAACTTGTTGAAGTCCCCACCAGTACTCTGGGGGACGACTTCCAGGACCCAACATTTCAGGGATCTCAGGTCTATGTTATGTTCCAGACATATGTGCCTGGCTAGGGGGAATTTGAGGTAATATGTCAAAATATCATATAGATGTTCTTGTATTCTCTTGGATACCACGCGTATTGTCTTACCAATGATCCAATGATCCACAGGCACAAAGAATCACATAGGTCACCCCCATAGTATTGCAACTGGCCCTTTGCTTACACCTTTATTTCCTCACTGTTGGTAAGACTAGTATATCGCCTTCAATAATGAAGGTACAAAATTCATATCTACTACATTTATGCATTCCTGCATGTGTCTGTAACCTAGGGGGTACCCATTTAATATCACTATGGACCAATAGCTCCCTTAGTGAATTGCTCCTCCATATAAATTAAATTTGGATGTTCTGTAATACATTTTTGAACCAAGGAGTCCTCCTTTAATAAGCATAAATACATAAACTAAATAAAAGCTCTGTATACTGTTGTATCCTGAGAATTTGCATCAACCTCTCTCTGCCTAAAAACTAACTCCTCACAGTTTGAGTTCTTAGTGCTCTGATAAGCTCTGCTGAGCCATTTCTTTTTATATCCCCACTGTAGGAATCTCTCACTTGGTTGTTTCAACTTAAGAATCCGCCATCTCTGAACAATTCCTGTGTGCTCTTAAGTACTGGCCCACTGGGATACCCTTGATAAGAGGATAAGGATGAAAGCTACCTGCATCCAAAAGGCTATTGGTAGCCGTAGACTTATTGAACAATCTGGTTTTAACCCCTCCCCTTCCATCCAGTTCCACCACCATGTCTAAAAATGTTACTTTCATCCTATCAAGCTCACTGGTGAATTTTAAATTGTAAGGGTCTGAGGCCAGCCCCCTCACAATCTCCCAGGCTTGTTCCTCTGAGCCCATCCAGAGGATGAGGAAGTCATTGATATACCTGTATCAAGCTAATATCTTGGACAGGCACACCGACGCTCCCCCCCATCAAGAAGCCAGGTCTCCCAATCCCCCAGATATAAATTGGCACATGCTGGGGCACATTAGATGCCCATGGCAGTGCCCTGTGCTTGACAGTAAGACTTGTCACCGAATTAGAACTTGTTGTGAGTTAACAAGAATTCCAATAACCCGATTACAAAACAATTATGGCCCTGTTTATCCACTGCTCTACTGGAGAGTGTTTTTCAATAACCTAAAGGCCCCTTGAAGGTGTAATTGAGAAATATAGTGTTTTGATGTCGAGAGTTAGTGGAATCACATCTCTGGGAATAGTCAAGCAATGTAAAAGAGTCAAGAGATCTAAGGTGTCCAAAACAAATGAAAACTGATTTATTACAAAGGGTTGAAAGATTTTATATATTTGCTTGTTTGTTCAGTTAGCGACCCCACCCCTGAGATGATGGGTCATCTCGTGGGGGGTCACTGACTGACTTGTGGGAAGGAAGTAGAACACTGAGATCCTTGGATATTCCACCTTGAGAAATTCAACTGTGTCCTTATCAATGATATCATCAAGGTAGGCTTTATCAATTATGGTAAATAACCAGACATTCTCTCTTTCTAGATTGATACTGGGTATAAGGGCATACCAGTCTTTGTTGTGCAAAATGTTTTTACACACATCAATGCATCTTGTTCTATCCATTATTACTGTCATGTACCTTCAGATAGAGCCTGACTGTTGTGTAATATTTCATATACATATACACATGGGTATTTACTGTATTTACAAGCTGCATTACATATCAAAGGCCCACAGTTGCTTGCATGGGGGTTGTGGAATGTAGAAAGAAGGAACAAAAGTATTTATTGATGCTAATTATCCTTGAGGGGGGTCATTGTGGCTTGTTTATCTGGTAAACACTAATTAGAGGTTAGGAGAACCCCCACCCCCCCCAGTGTGAGACGAACACTTAAGTGGACATTCAAGCTAGCAGTGTCTCCCTGGCAGGTCACTTTTCTCTCCATGAGCATGAGGGCACAGTTGGAATGGGACTCTGAATATGTAATATTTACTCTGTTGGATTTTGATCATCTGGTGCAAGTATTATGAAATCTGTCTGTCTGAAGTCAAATAAATGTTACTCTCTGGAAGAACCGATTGGGTGCTGCGGAATCCATCATTCATCCACTACTACATCACTACACTGACGAGCAGAGGAAGGCCTCTAGTACAGCCCCGGTTCAAGGACCACAACAGTGGCTGCGAGAGCACAGTGAGGTAGGAGTGCCTGTGACATGTCTCTGCAGCAGATGAGCAGGTGTAGCAGCCAGCAGCAGTTAGGATGCTGTGGTTGTTGGCTGTGAATGCAGGCACTCGTGGATGCAGGGGTGCTGTAGATGTAGACAGGTTGTAGGTGCTAGGTACCATGGGTGCAGGTACATAGAGGCTGTAGCAAGGGAATGAGACTGGTGCAGAGTCAGACAAGCTGGGTAATGCAGGGAAGATCAAGTTCATCAAAGACATCAATAAGAATAGTCAAATTCAAGCAGAGGTTTAGCAACAGAGAATCTAGTAGGTAAAAGATAATCAAGGTCAAGCAAGCCAAGGTCAGGAATGGAGAAATCAGAGTAGTCAGGAAGCTGGGTCTGATCATATCAAAGGTAGGCACTGGAAACAGGATACAGGGGAAATTGCAGATCACACAGCAAAGGCCATAGTGCATCTGCCATCCTTATATACAACATTTGGGAGCCACTGCTAATGGGGAGTGCAGGCTTGTGCACACACGGGCATGCACATGCCTTTCAAAAGGGACATTATTCTCCCCCTTGTCCACTGTCTTGATGAGCAAGTCAGGATTTCATCGTAATTCCTGCAGGGCATTGCATGCCGCAGGTGTCAAGTTGTCACTAAAGATACCTTTCCACCTTCGTTGTCTCAATTCCTTAGTGACTGCTTTAACAAAGCAGGACACCCCAGCTCTGTAGATAAGGGGGGAAATGACCCAGATCTCCTGAACAAGCCTATCTCCTTTAAGGCAACATTGTTTGTCTATTGACCCTGTTCCAGGGGAAAATCTCCACTCACCTCTAGAGCCAGGTTGAGCATCATTTTGGAGAATTCTTCATTAATAGATTCTTCTTCCTATTCCACGACTCCTTCCTCCCAGAGATCAATAAGATTGCTCAGTGCACTGCATTCCTGTCTACTTAAACGTGTCTAACTTCCTAAGGGTCCTAACAGTAATGCTTGTGATTTCCTTTCATGTAAGGCCAACCTCGTAGTGTACAAATAGATGTCTTTTACTTCCCAAAAAAATGTCACCTCTTAGTATAGGGCAGAATTTGAGTCCCTTCAGCAAAGGTGAATGTTGAGCATTTGAGAGTTGAGCCTTAGAAAGGCTTACAACTCTTATGCTTTCTTGTTCCCTGTTTGTGTCACATATTGATCCAGTCCTTATTTCTTGGGTAGTGGTGTGAGTGTTGCTTGAGTGCCAGTTGGTGGTGTATGGACCCCCATGCCAACTGTGTTAATGACTTTTTGGCTGGTGATGAGGGGCAGATCTGTTTGTTGTACCTGGTGTTCTACATCTATTTCTCCTCCTCCTTCAGTGTCTCTTAAAGAACTCACCCCGAATTTTGATATTAGGGATGGCTGTTGTAATCTCCTTACTCCCAAATTTGCCCCCTTTTGGGGCATGCATCACTCATGTCCTCTAATACTACTTTTTTTTCTCTTTAGGGGGTCTCCCCAACCCCGACCTCAGCGACCCCTGGCACCCCTCCTACCTCATTGGAAGGGGGACCTCCTATCCTGCCTTCTCATTTCTGATTGACTGCTTTCATCATATGTTGTGTGGCTTCTAGATTGGCGCTGTGATCTATGGGGGTATTGGGTTCTATTCCACCTATATGCATTTCCTGTGGCATATGCTTGTCTATCTCTGTCCAACGTCCCACCCTTTGACTTGCCTAATTCTTTATTGAGCTTTTAAACTGATATACAAATATCTATCTCTTTTTTAACAACTAAAGGATTCTGTTTAAGAGGCTTGAGGGGGGCACAGCCTGGCGCATGGAGTGAGAAGACATGGCTTCCACCGGCTCCTGCACAGATCTCCAATCTGACAGCTTCAGACACAGCTGACTCCAGCCAAAGCTACAGTAATGGGGGGGAAAGGCAAGGGGGACCCCCACAAGACCCCAATGCAACAAACCGCTGGGGAAATTGGCAGATTTTTCCCCCAATCTGGCCAGACACAGGGCGGCCCCTCACCTTCCAAGACGTGCCGGCCTGCTCAGGCACATGCCATTTGTCCTTACAGCATGCAAGTCCCCCTCACTCCTCATCACAGATGAGGACCAGACAACGGGCTCGGTCACCCCCTGATTCGGAGCATGGCTCCCTCAGATCTGGCTGTCACTCCCCGGATTCTCAGCGATCCGGCTCCACCCGGGGCATGAAGGTATACATTAAAGCCCTCCCCATGCGCCATGACTTTGAAGCCAGAGACTGAAGCTCTCCTATAAGCAGGAGATCTCTGAACTCCGCAGAGATGTCACAGGGTGGATGGAGGATATTGAGCGTAGTATGGATGACACAGTAGCAGCCATAAATAACCATGAGGCGGTTTTGCATGAACACACTGTCCAAATTCAGCATCTGATGTTACACCAAGATGACCAGGAAAATAGGGCCAAAAGGAACAGTATTTGCATAAGGGGTCTTCCAGAGACAGTGCCACCAGCAGATCTTCCTTCAGCAGTTAAAGCCATTTTTAATGAGCTGCTACAAAAACCTTAGTATGACCCATTGGAACTGGACAGAATGCATAGGGCCCAGGGCCCGCAAAACCCAAACCCAGCATACCCTACAGATGTAATCTGCAGGGCACATTTCTTCACCATTAAAGCGGACATCATGCAGGCTGCACGCAATCAAGACATCATTCAATTTAATGATACACAGATTTTCCTACTTCCTGATATATCTAAGTTAACTCTGGACATGCGGCAATCTTTAAAACCCCTTACTAAGGCTTTGACCGACAAGCACATTAAATATCGCTGGGGTTTTCCTTTTCAACTGTCTGCGACCCACGAAGGCAAAACCGCAGTCTTCTGCACCCTTGGTGATCTCCCTAACTTTCTGGGGACTTTTGACCTACCCCAAATCCATATCTCGGATTGGCCTTTGCCTATTCCTAATGCTGGTCTTCCCATCAACAATGGAATGCAGCCACGATTGAAGGGGAAGAAGAAAAAGATCCAGATCCAAGATGTCAAATCCCTCTGAAGGATGAACTCTGTCTGACACCTCCACTGGCTTTATTGTACAACCCATTGTACCTCGATGTACAGTGAGGTCCATAAATATTGGGACATTGACACAATTCTAATCTTTTTGGCTCTATACACCACCACAATGGATTTGAAATGAAACAAACAAGATGTGCTTTAACTGCAGACTTTCGGCTTTAATTTGAGGGTATTTACATTCAAATCAGGTGAACGGTGTAGGAATTACAACAGTTTGTATATGTGCCTCCCACTTTTTAAGGGACCAAAAGTAATGGGACAATTGGCTGCTCAGCTGTTCCATGGCCAGGTGTGTGTTATTCCCTCATTATCCCATTTACAAAGAGCAGATGAAAGGTCCAGAGTTCATGTTAAGCAGCCAGCAGCAGTTGGGATGCTGTGGTTGTTGGCTGTGAATGCAGGCACTCGTGGATGCAGGGGTGCTGTAGATGTAGACAGGTTGCAGGTGCTAGGTACTTTTTTAGAGCCATTTTTGTGCCCAAAAGTTTGGGTCACCATTGACTTCAATGGGGTTCGGGGTCAAGATCGGTTCAAATTCGGGCCGAACTCAAACTTTTTTGTGAAGTTCGGCCGAACCCGCTGAACCCGAACATCCAGGCGTCCGCTCAGCTCTAATTATTATTCATATCCTCTATTCAGCAAAATTAAACATAAATAGGAAATGGAAAACCATCAGCACACCTAGCATAACAGAAACAATTGCAAAACTTAACCACCCCCCTCCCCCCTACTCCCCTTGTCCCACCCCCCACCAACCAATCCTCCTTGAGTTCCCATCCCTAAAAAATAACACAGTATTGTTTTTTATATGGATATGCACCTTGCTGATGTTTTGATGTTATAATGTACATTTTTGTTCTTGACTATGACAACTCTGAGATGTGTACTGAAGATCTGTTAAATACACTGTTGTTTAACTTTGTTCAATAACCAAATAAAAACTATTTGAAACTAAAACCGTCCTACAGGACTGGTTCACAGCCCCCCAGCAGGCTTAAAGTACTTACACAGCGCTGCCCACGCTGCCTGGAATCTCCACCTGCCAGAAGGGAGTGTTGCTTATATTTTTTTTTTATCGCCCAAGATGATAACTGTTTTTTAATAAACTTGGTTATGGTTTTAATACCATTGGCACCGTCATAGACTTTCCTTCAGTACAGCAGTTATCTGCCTGCCTCTACTATAGGAGCTCCCACCTAGCGCTACTTACTGTGGAAGTTTTTTCTGTTGGTTGTTTCTGAATATTGACTGCCTATCTAATATCTTGAGGTCCTAAAATGCCAAGACAGTACAAATACCCCCCAAATATCCTCTTTGTGGAATGTACACAGTCCAAGGTACTTAGTAACAGGCATGGTGAGTTTTTTTTGAAGTTGTAATTTTTTGTCACTTTTTTTGGAAAATGAAGAAAATAAATAAAATGTGTTTTTTTCCAATAAGTTATTTCTCACACACAGCAAGTGCATACTTCCTGGCCAGTGAACATGGCAGTTTTTATTTGGTTATTGAACAAAGTTAAACAACAGTGTATTCAACAGATCTAGAGTACACGTCTCAAAGTTGTCATAGTCAAGAACAAAAATGTACATTATAACATCAAAACATCAGCAAGGTGCATATCCATATAAAAAACAATACTGTGTTATTTTTTAGGGATGGGAACTCAAGGAGGATTGGTTGGTGGGGGGTGGGACAAGGGGAATAGGGGGGAGGGGGGTGGTTAATGGAGTAGTTGAGGAGTGAGTGTTAAAATAGCTTCACTGTAAGCACTCATTTATGGTTAGGAGTACGTAATCAGGGGATTATACATTTGGGGTTTTGGGCCCATAAAACCCATTTTTGGTGAAATGTTTTACATGCGAGGTTACTTAGCGCAAATCTTCTTTGCATGCCATATTGGTGGTTAAGTTTTGCAATTGTTTCTGTTATGCTAGGTGTGCTGATGGTTTTCCATTTCCTATTTATGTTTAATTTTGCTGCATAGAGGATATGAATAATAATTAGAGCTGAGCGGACGCCTGGATGTTCGGGTTCAGCGGGTTCGGCCGAACTTCGCGAAAAAGTTCAAGTTCGGCCCGAATTTGACCCGAACTTGACCCCGAACCCCATTGAAGTCAATGGTGACCCGAACTTTTGGGCACAAAAAAGGCTCTAAAAAAGTGTTTTTTGTTTGTTTGTTTTTTTTCTAAGTGGGGTAGCCCCCAAAATATTGAGAAATATTTTTTAAAAAAAGGATACGTTCACTTAAGTATACCAATGGCTATGTGAGGCCGGTATAAATGGCTATTCTGCACAAGCTACAGACAAGTCTTGTGGGATCCATGCCTGGTTAATTTTAATAAAGGTTAGCTTGTCCACGTTGGCTGTGGAGAGGTGGCTGCGATTGTCTGTGATAACGCCCCCTGCTGTGCTAAACACACTTTCAGACAATACACTGGCTGCAGGGCAGGCCAGCACATCCAAGGCATAAAGGGCAAGCTCAGGTGCAATGTGCCCAATTTGGAGACCCAGAAGTTGAATGGGCAGACCCATCAGTCAGTACGTGTAGGCGTGTGCACACATACTGTTCCACCATGTTGCTGAAATGCTGCCTCCTGCTAAGACGTTGCCTATCAGCTGGTGGTGCTGTTTGTTGTGGCGTGCTGCTGACAAAGCTTTTCCACATTTCGGCCATGCTAACCCTGCCTTCTGAGGTGATGGTGGTGCCACAGCTGCCTTGGCGACCTCTTCCTCCTCCTCTGCCTTCGCCTTGTGCTTCCACTGAGCCCCCCGGTGTCATTTGGGAATGCACTCAGCAGCTCGTCTACCAGCGTGCGCTGGTAGTCGCGCATCTTCCGATCACGCTCCAGTGAGGGAATAAGGACGGCGCATTGTCCTTGTAACGGGGATCCAGCAGGGTGGCCACCCAGTAATCAGCACAAGTTACAATGTGGGCAACTCGGCTGTCGTTGCACAGGCACTGCAGCATGTAGTCGCTCATGTGTGCCAGGCTGCCCAGAGGCAAAGACAAGCTGTCCTCTGTGGGAGGTGTATCATCTGTGCCCTCCGTATCCTTCTAGCCATACTCCAGTGATGCCTACGAGCTGCGTTGGGTGCCACCCTGCTGTGAACACAGTTCCTCCTCTTCTCCTCCTCCTCTTCCTCCTCATCATCCTCATCCTCCTCATCCTCCAGAACTGTGCCCTGGCTTGAAAATTTTTTACCTGGCCTATGCTGGTGCAGAAACCCACCCTCCGAGCCACTTGTGAATGACTAGCATGATAACCGTGGAAATGACCCCTCTTCCTCCTCCTCTTCCTCCTGTGCCACATCCTCTTCCATCATCGCCTGAAGTGTTTTTTCAAGGAGACATAGAAGTGGGATAGTAACGCTGAGAACAGCGTCATCGGCACTGGTCATGTTGGTGGAGTACTCGAAACACCGCAATATGGTACACAGGTCTCGCATGGAGGCCCACTCATTGGTGGTGAAGTGGTGCTGTACCGTAGAGCAACTGACCCGTGCTTGCTGCAGCTGAAACTCCACTATTGCCTGCTGCTGCTTGCACAGTCTCTCCAGCATGTGCAAGGTGGAGTTCCATCTTGTGGACACATCGCATAGGAGGCGGTGAGTGGGAAGGCCAAAGTTCCATTGCAGAGCAGATAGGCGAGCAGCAGCAGGGTGAGAACACCGAAAACGCGCACAGACGGCCCACACTTTCTGCAGCAGCTCTGACATATCCGGGTAGTTTTTTTTTAGAAATTTCTGCACCACCAAATTCAGCACATGCGCCAGGCAAGCCGGCTAGGCCCAGAGCTGCTATGAGATTTGTCCATTATCGCACACCACCAGGCCGGGCTTGAGGCTCAGTGGCAACAGCCACTCATCGGTCTGTTGTTCAATGCCCGTCCACAGCTCCAGTGTGGGGTTTATCCCCCAAACATATCAGTTTTAAAACAGCCTGCTGTCATTTTCCCCTGGATGTGCTGAAGTTGTTGGGGTAGCTGACCGGATGAGGAGGTGGTAGAGGAGGAGGAAGCAGAGTAGGAGGAGGAGGCAACAGGAGGCAAAGAGAAATGAACTGCAATCCTCGGTGGCAGAAGGACATGCTCCAAACTGCTATCCGCCTCAGGCCCACCCACCACTACATTTGCTCAGTGTGCAGTTAGCGAGATATAGCGTCCCTGCCCATGCTTACTGGTTCACGTATCAGTGGTTATGTGGACCTTGCCACAGATGGCGTTGCGCAGTGCACACTTGATCCTGTCCCCGACTTGTTTGTGCAGGGAAGGGATGGCTCACCTGGAAAAGTAGTGGCGGCTGGGAACCACGTACTGTGGTACAGCCACCGCCATCAGGTTTTTGAAACTGTCCATGTCCACCAGACAGAATGACAGCATTTCAAAGGCCAGGAATTTTGAAATGCTGGCATTTAGGGCCAGGGATCGCGAGTGGGTAGGGGGTTACTTCCTCTTTCTCTCCAGTGTTTGGGAGATGGACAGCTGTAAGCTTCCATGGGACCATGTGGAAATGCTTGGGGACGGTGGCGGACATGGTGGCATTGCTATCACATGGTCTGTTTGCTGGGTGGCAGGTGACACTGGTACTGTAGAGGTGGAGGAAGAGGCCGAGGCAGCAGCAGAAGAGGAAGCAGGAGGAGTCAGAGACCTTCCTTGGATTTTGAGGTGCTTATTCCACTGCAGCTCATGCTTTGCATGTAGATGCCTGGTCATGTAGGTTGTGCTCAGGTTTAGAACATTTGTGCCTCGTTTCAGGATCTGATTGCACAGCGTGCAAACCGCTCGTGTCTTGTCGCCAGCACATTGTCTGAAGAACTGCCACGCCAGGGAATTCCTTTGAGCTGCCTTTGGTGTGCTAGGTCCCTGGGTGCGGTGGGTAGTAGCAGGCGTACTGTCTAGGGGACGCTCGCTCCGCTTTTGCAACCTGCTTCCTCTTTTGATGTGCTGGTGCCTCTGTGTGACCACCACCTCTTCCTCCAAACTGCACACATCACTCGTATCGTATAACCTTCATTCCATGTGTGGTCTAGGACCTCATCATCCTCCACATCATCTTCCACCCACTGTTCACCACTGCCCTCCTTGTCATTCTGCACACTGTAGAAGGCCACCGCAGTTGGCACCTGTGTTTCGTCATCATCAGAGGCGTGCTGTGGTGGTGTTTCCATGTCCTCATCCTCAAACAGAAGTGGTTGGGCATCGGTGCACTCAATGTCTTCCACTTCTGCGGCAGGGCTATGTGGATGGCCCACAGAATGCACACCAACAGAGTCATCAAAAAGCATAAGAGACTGCTGCATGACTTGGGGCTCAGACTGCTTAGCTGATTTACAAGGGGCTGAGGTGAAAGACAGATGGCCATGGGGTTCAGGTGCCAACTCTGAGCTTTCATCGAGGAACTGGGTGGGAGACAATGTGAAGGAACTGGAGGCATTGTCTGCCACCCAATCTACTATCGCCTGTACTAGTTCTGGCCTCACCATTCATTGAGCGGCATTCGGGCCTACCATATAACGTTGAAGGTTCTGTCGGCTACTCGCACCTGAGGAAGGTGTTTCACTTGTGCATGTAGCTGGCACAGATCGACCACGTCCTCTCCTTGCAACAGGAGCTTCACCAACACCACCAACACCAGCAGCACCACGACCACGACTATGTCCCTTATTTGACGCTCTCCTCATTCTGGATGCAAATGTACTATTTAGCACAAATTTATATTATTTTTTATAACACTAATCTGTCCCTCACACCAGCAGCAGGATCCTCTCCCTACACCAGTATGAGATGATTTTATAACGCTAATCTGTCCCTCACACCAGCAGCAGGATCTCTCTTTACACCAGTATGAGATGATTTTATAACGGTAATCTGTCCACACTCCCTATCTAATCGCAACATTTTAGTAGAGTATGATCAAATCCCTCTCCAAGGACGACGACCACACTCCCTGTCTAATGGCAATATTTTAGTAGAGTATGA
>BLSH010294331.1:97494-111593 GCA_018402905.1 Glandirana rugosa
GTTAAAGTGTTACACACAGTTTCCAGATGTTTGCAGAACAGTGATATGGGTTCTCCAGGCTTATTTATACTTTTTTGACACAGTTTGAAGATGATTTTAGAACAGTTATATGGCTTCTACCGTTAATTAATACTTTTCAGACCCAGTTTGAAGATGGTCCACATCCACCTCCATTTTTGATTTTTTTATGTTTTTATTTTTTAAAAATGCTTTTAGTTATTTCCCTGTCCCCATTTCTTTGTAGGGCACTTGTCCCACCCTTACCCCCATTTCCTTCCTTTTGCAGACCTCTAGGACTTTCCAGGACTTTTTTACAGCCATTTTTGTGCCTAAAAGTTTGGGTCCCCATTGATTTCAATGGGGTTCAGGGTCCGGGACAAAGTTCGGGTTCTGTCCGGACCCAAACCCGGACTTTGTCCCGAAGTTCGGCCGCACCAGCAGAACCCAGACTTCCAGAAGTTTGCTCAACTCTAATTGTAACATCTCTTTAGGAAAGGAGCCAGAGGATGCAGCAAAATTGAAGAGGTTGGCAAGATGCGGTGATATATTGGTTGCAAATTGTTTATAAAATTCATTGATATAGCAATCTACTCCTGGGGATTTGTGGAGTGGGAGAGTTTTAATGGTTTCTTCTATTTCTTGGTGGGTGAAAGGTTTAGAGATGCATTGTATTTGAGTCTCTGTGAGAGAGGGTAAGCTAGTGGTTCTCAAAAATTCCTGTATCGCTAGTGAAGTGGATTGGGGTGTGTTTTTCATCATCTTTTAGATTATATAGGGCTTGGTAGAAAGCCCCAAATGCGTAAGCAATATCTGCAGGATTTGTATGGAATTTTTTAGAAGTGGGGTGGTAGACTGCATTAATTTTAGTTTTTAGGCTTTGGTGTTTGACTGATTTTGCTAGCAGGGAGTTGGCTTTGTTGCCTAAAGAGTAACAGTTGAATTTAGTTTTTTTCAGTATTCAATCTGATATGTTAGGAGGGAACGAAGTTTTTGTCTATCCTGATGTAGTGATTCCGCTTGTGCTTTGGTGGGATTTTGTTTGTTCTGGGTTTCTTTTTATTTGATTGAGTGTAGGACCTCCTCAATGTGCTTTCTCCTCTGGCTTTTCAGTTTGGATTGCAATTGTATCAGTATTCCCCTCATGTAGGCTTTATAGGTGGCCCACAAGATGGAAATGGAAACGTCCGGGGAAGAGTTTGTTTGAAAAAAGAGAGAGTGGGCATGAGAGATTGTCTGGCAGTGCTCAGGTCTTGCCAAAAGGGATGAGTCTAGTCTCCAAAGTCTGGCAGTGGTGGATTTGGTAGGTTCTCCAATCTGTATCAATACTGGGTAGAGTTGAGCAAACCCGAACTGTAAAATTAGGGTTCGTACCGAACTTTGCGGTATTCGGGACCCGAACCCGAACTTTTGAAAAAAGTTTGGGTTCAGATTCTGGGTTCTGGTATTTTTTTCCGCTTGTTGAATAACTGCAGGGCAGCCAATCAACAAGCGTTTCACTGGTTTGCCCCTAGAAGCAATCACTGCCATGCCTACTAATGGCATGGTTGTGATTGGCCAGTGCATCATGTGACCCAGCCTCTGTATGAGCTGGAGTCACTTGGTGCTGCATGTCTTACGCTCTTAGGCTAGTGTAGGGAAAGGATGCTGCTGGTGCTGTGAGAGACAGATTGCAGATCTAATAACATCTCATCCTGCATTACAGAATGATCTAATTGTGGACTAGGAAGAGATTACTACTACTACTGCTTTTAGGGACAGATTGCAGATCTAATAACATCTCATCCTGCATTACAGAACAATCTGACTGGACTAGTTAGAGTCTACTACTTAGCGGGACAGATTATTGTTCCTAAAATCATCTCCTAGTTCTATAGGGTTAGGTTCCTGCTGTTGCTGTAAGGGACAGATTATTGTTCTAAAATCATCTACTAGTTCTATAGGGTCAGGTTCCTGCTGTTGCTGTAAGGGACAGATTATTGTTCTAAAATCATCTCCTACTGCTATAGGGTCAGGTTCCTGCTGTTGCTGTAAGGGAGAGATTATTGTTCTAACATCATCTCCTAGTTCTATAGGGTCAGGTTCCTGCTGTTGCTTTAAGGGACAGATTATTGTTCTAAAATCATCTCCTACTGCTATAGGGTCAGGTTCCTGCTGTTGCTGTAAGGGACAGATTATTGTTCTAAACGCATCTCCTACTGCTATAGGGCCAGGTTCCTGCTGGTGCTGTAAGGGACAGATTATTGTTCTAAAATCATATCAAACTTCTATGGGGAGAGGTTCCTGCTGGTGTTGTAAGGGACAGATTATTGTTCTAAAATCATATCAAACTGCTATAGGGAGAGGTTCCTGCTGGTGCTGTAATGGACAGATTATTGTTCTAAAATCATATCAAACTGCTATAGGGAGAGGTTCCTGCTTTTGCTGTAGGGGACAGATTATTGTTCTATAATCATCTCCTAGTTCTAAAGGGAGAGGTCCCTGCTGGTGCTGTAAGGGACAGATTATTGTTCTAAAATCATCGCCTACTCCTATAGGGTCAGGTTCCTGCTGTTGCTGTAAGGGACAGATTATTGTTCTAAAATCATCTCCTAGTTCTATAGGGTCAGGTTCCTGCTGTTGCTGTAAGGGACAGATTATTGTTATTCCCCTATCCCCATTTCTTTGTAGGGCACTTTTCCTACTCTTACCCCCACTTTTCTTCCTTTTGCAGCCCTCTAGCACTTTCCAGGACTTTTTTACAGCCATTTTTGTGCCCAAAAGTTCGGGTCCCCATTGATTTCAATGGGGTTCGGTGTCCGGGGTCAAGTTCGGACCGAACCCGAACTTTTCCACGAAAACCCGAACCCGAACATCCAGGTGTCCGCTCAACTCTAATACTGGGGCATGGTCTGACCATGTTATTGTACCGATTTGGGATGAGGTTATTGACTGTAGGGTCCATTTATCTGTAATGAAGAAATCGATTCGGGAGTATGAAAGGTGAGGTGGGGAGTAATAGGAATAGTCTCTTTCAGTGCTGTGCTGGCATCTCCAAATGTCATACAAATCAAGAGAGTGGAGTAATTGATTTAGAGTCTGGTGGGGTGCTCTTTTGCAGTTTGAGGAATCCAGGGTGTTGTTGCCGATAATGTTGAAGTCTTTGCTAATGATAAGTTTGCCTTTTTTGAGGTCAAGAATTTTTTGAGCAGTCTTCTGCAAAATGGTTAATGTCGCAGATGAGCGACCAAAGGGTCTGCTATTTCCGAGTGGAGTTGGAATATGACTGTGTTCTTTATAGCTGTCAGCACACCATTCTTCTTCCGAGGGTTTGAGGCAGAGAAGATGTACAGAAATTGTTTCAGGTACAGGGTAGGAGATTTAGCAGCAGCAAAGTGAGTCTCTTGGATTAGGACAATGTCCAGTTTAAGTGAATAGGCCTCTTTAACCAAGGACGCACATTTGAATGGTGAGTTCAGTCCCCGTACATTAAAAGTCGTGATTTTAAGAGCCATCTAAACACCGTAGGAAGAGGTGAGCTGGTAGGTGTGTAGTTTTATGTAAGGATGATGGTTTATTTGCACTGTTAAGAAGAATGGGTTTCATTCTTCTTGGTTTTAGGTAAGTCCAGGTGATCCGGATGAGCAGCGTCTTAGGTACTGATTGTTCATAGATGCTCAAGATCTTAGAGTGAATGCTATCTTGTGGAACATTGGGTACACATGTTGGATGGGTTAGGTTTAGAGTTGCGTGAAGCCGGACTGTAAAATTCGGGATCGTACCGGACTTTGGGGTGTCCGTGCCCTGAACCCGATCCAGGACATTAAAAAAAAGTCTGGGATCGGGTTCGGTATTCAGGTATTTTTGGCGTCTTTTCTATAGCTTTCAACAAGCTTTTCACTAGTTTGCCATTAGAAGCCATCACAGCCATGCCTACTAATGGCATGGCTGTGATTGGCCAGTGCATCATGTGACCCAGCCTCTATATGGGGCTGGAGTCACGTAGCGTCGCGTGTCAGATCATCTCAGTCTAAAGTAGGGAGAGCTTCATGCCGCTGCTCTGAGGGAAAGATTAGCGTTTACAACCATCTCAGATTGCATTAAGGAGAACTTCATTGTGGTCCTGTGAGGGCCACATTAGCGTTCAGAACCATCTTATAGTGCATTAGGGAAACATTGTTGTTGCTCTGAGGGAGAGATTCTTATTCTAAAACTATCTACTACTGCATTAGGGAAACGTTTCTGCGGGTAGCGTGTAGTTATCAAATAATGGAAGGTTTCCATTGTAAATGGCCTTTCCTCAATATCGGTTAAAGCCATATTCGCTGTACACAGAGAATACCGTTAAACCGACACTGGGAGACACTGTGACAATACATAATAAACACATCCTAAATTTCTACAACACTACTACTGCATTAGGGCCAGGTTCCTGTTGGTGCTTTGAGGGAGAGTTTATCGTTCTAAAAACAACTACTACTGCAATAGAGACAGGCTCCTGTTGGTGCTTTGAGGGAGATATTATCGTTCTAAAAACAACTACTATTGCATTAGGGCCAGGTTCCTGTTGGTGCTCTGAGGGAGAGTTTATCATTCTAAAAATAACTACTACTGCATTAGGGCCAGGTTCCTATTGGTGCTTTGAGGGAGAGTTTATCGTTCTAAAAACAACTACTACTGCATTAGGGCCAGGCTCCTAATGGTGCTTTGAGGGAGAGATTATCGTTCTAAAAACAACTACTACTGCATTAGAGCCAGGTTCCTGTTGGTGCTCTGAGGGAGAGTTCATTGTTCTAAAAACAAATACTGCTGCATTAGGGCCAGGTTCCTATTGGTGCTTTGAGGGAGAGTTTATCGTTCTAAAAACAACTACTACTGCATTAGGGCCAGGTTCCTGTTGGTGCTTTGAGGTAGAGTTTATCGTTCTAAAAACAACTGCTACTGCATTAGGGCCAGGTTCCTGTTGGTGCTCTGAGGAAGAGTTTATTGTTCTAAAAACAACTAGTATTGCATTAGGGCCAGGTTCCTGTTGGTGCTTTGAGGGAGAGTTTATCATTCTAAAAACAACTACTGCTGCAATAGGGCCAGGTTCCTGTTGGTGCTTTGAGGGAGAGTTTATCATTCTAAAAACAACTACTACTGCATTATGGCCAGGATCCTGTTGGTGCTCTGAGGGAGAGAATATCGTTCTAAAAACAACTACTACTGCAATAGAGACAGGTTCCTGTTGGTGCTTTGAGGGAGATATTATCGTTCTAAAAACAACTACTATTGCATTAGGGCCAGGTTCCTGTTGGTGCTCTGAGGGAGAGTTTATCATTCTAAAAATAACTACTAATGCATTAGGGCCAGGTTCCTATTGGTGCTTTGAGGGAGAGTTTATCGTTCTAAAAACAACTACTACTGCATTAGGGCCAGGCTCCTAATGGTGCTTTGAGGGAAAGATTATCGTTCTAAAAACAACTACTACTGCATTAGAGCCAGGTTCCTGTTGGTGCTCTGAGGGAGAGTTCATTGTTCTAAAAACAAATACTGCTGCATTAGGGCCAGGTTCCTATTGGTGCTTTGAGGGAGAGTTTATCATTCTAAAAACAACTACTACTGCATTATGGCCAGGTTCCTGTTGGTGCTCTGAGGGAGAGAATATCGTTCTAAAAACAACTACTACTGCAATAGAGGCAGGTTCCTGCTGGTGCTTTGAGGGAGATATTATCGTTCTAAAAACAACTACTATTGCATTAGGGCCAGGTTCCTGTTGGTGCTCTGAGGGAGAGTTTATCATTCTAAAAATAACTACTACTGCATTAGGGCCAGGTTCCTATTGGTGCTTTGAGGGAGAGTTTATCGTTCTAAAAACAACTACTACTGCATTAGGGCCAGGCTCCTAATGGTGCTTTGAGGGAAAGATTATCGTTCTAAAAACAACTACTACTGCATTAGAGCCAGGTTCCTGTTGGTGCTCTGAGGGAGAGTTCATCGTTCTAAAAACAAATACTGCTGCATTAGGGCCAGGTTCCTATTGGTGCTTTGTCTTGGCTAGGAAGATGTGATCATCTGCTCGGGCTTTGGTGACTTGATCGATCAGGCAGCAGGAACATCTCATCATAGCATATAGAAGGAATATATGCCTCTTCCTACCAACAGATGTAATCTAGTCTATTGGTGCTACTAGAGAAGGATGGGGTCTAATTCATAAGATTGACTGTTATACCTTTCTCACAAACCGTGGATCCTACAAAACTACTACTCTTACCAAACTTAAAGTTAAAGCACACTTGTGGGCCACTTTGTTGTCCGGATACCCATACTGGTTTTGTGGGGGAGGGGCAAGAACCAGAGCTAATGTTGAAACTAACTAATTTTATCTTCTAGAAATGTATCGTTAAGTTAGTTTGTGTCTTTTTGAGATCTTTGCTAGTTTTTTTCTTCTGTTTGCTTTTACCAATATGAACATCATATACATACATATACATATACACACACACATATATATATATATATATATATACACATGTACATACACATCCATGTCATGTACTGCTCCACTGCCGGGGTATTAAGGCTCGGTGGGGGCCTAGAGTGTACCCAGCAGTGGATTCTGTTTACTGTTTTAGCTCGTTGGAGGTGCATTTAAAAAAAAACAAGTTGGGATGTTTTATTGTTACCCCTGCTAAAATACATTACGTTAAATAATATAAATATAAAGATACTCCTCATTCGTTAATGTGGTTGAGCAGCTTCTTGCAGTGGCTGGCATGGATATCGTTGCCTCGTCCCTCAAGCTTTAGGGAGGTTGGTGTCGTCAGCTGAACCCGGTATGGTCCATGTCATCCTACTGGGTCACAATTTTGGTTAGAATTAGAGAGGTTAGTATTGTAAGTTTTAAAATTTTCATTCTCACCACCATTATCTCCCCCCTTTTCTTTCTCAATACAAAGAGGAAGAAAAGACGCACTGTTTAGAATGACGCAAAAAAAAAAAAACAAAACAAAATAATGGCCAATGAGATTCCCACTTTGATCTAATGAAACAAAAAATGCAATTTTCCGAATTTCCAGCTCCCTTGTTGTCTCCTCAGGTTCACCATCAGGACTGCTTCAGAACCTCTGGAACTCCCTATCCCAGTTTGTCTAGTCAGGCCCTACCCTTTTCACCATTAAGTGAGCCTTGAAAATTAATTTACTCAGGGACACAGAGTCTCTGGGAGTAAATAGGATGCATGGTGACACTGGGCAGGAAGCGGGTGTGAAATACACTTGGAGACACACAGATAGTCTGCCAAGTACATTAACATACCTTAGCCTGGGGCGATGAGCTAAATTTGAAAAGGAAGGGATGGCTGGGCGTGTATTGAATTGAATTACCCATGGGGGGTCTACTTAGTTTTGAACAGAACTCTTGTGGGCTGCTTGCAAGTTAAAGTTCCACTTTGACCAAAATAAGAATATCACAATTTGTACATTTCCTACAACCAATTATAAACCACTGTAACTCTTACTTTCATGTTCCTACAAAAATAACATATTATTACATACAAACAATGAGAATAAGACATAAAACAAACATTTAGATACAAATGCAAAGGGAGAGATTTCATAGTTATCATGCTACTTAAAAAAAAAACTTAAGCAAGACAAAGATGAAAAGCAGACGGAGTAAACACACAATTGGATAGGTTGGACTTTACCCAGCAACGTTCTTTCCAAGGGCTAACACGATACATTCCACATTGACCAGAAAATGATGTAATACACATCCAATCCTTCCCCGGCTGCCCCTAGTGGATCACGTAACTATGGCTTTCCCCTCTGGCCAGATATACAAAATGCGCATCACCCGGACCAAAAGCGCACTCTGCATATCCTGTTAATACACCATAATACATTTCTGAAGCCACAATATCACTATATCCAGCGTCTTTGTTTGTCTTTAGTCTGGAGCCTGGTCCTAATTCAGTAATGAACTTCTCCCACCTCCGGACTTCAAAGGAACATCCACTTTTTGAGGGGTCACATGGCCAGAGCCCCAAACACAGACTTTATGTACCACAAAGCTTTTTGGCTAGATTGAGAGGTCTCGCTTCCCCCCTCATACATGGATGGCCCATTGCCCATGTAGATTCAAATCGACTTTTGCACCAAGTTTAGGAGCAACACTGCCGGGTGCCTTCTTTCGCAGTGCTAGCTTGCTTCCGGCTCCGATTAGTATACACGGCTTCCCCGCCGGTCAGCTAGAAACCTCCACCCGGTGCATTTGTACGACTATACAGTTCAGCAACCACCCACGCTCTCCCCACCCACGGTACTGACACGGTTACACGTGGAGCGGGTTACAGAATCTGCTCCTCACACGTTGAAGACTGGAACAAACTTGTCGCTTTCTCCCATTTCACGTAGACCGGCCCAAAGTACACATTCGTTCCGACCTAACCCATGCAGACAACAGCCACAGAAGTACAAATAAATCCTCACTATACAAACCTTGGCTTCAGTCTATTTCCTGATGTTAGACTAAAGAAATGGAGATGCCGGTTACTGATTACACACTGAAGGGTATAATGTCTTTTACCTGGAACACAAACTACCATAGAAAACACTATGCCTATAACACTAACCACAAATTAGTTCAAAACAAACCTGATTTTAAACCAAACTGAGTCCAATACAAGAATGGATCAGTTATACTCCACACTGTAGTCTATCATTGAAAAATCAATGGTTATACAACAAAAACACTATGAAAAAACTGCTTAAACATAAATGCCTACATAAAACTGAAAAAGTTATAAAACAAAACAGCTATATCCAAAACCAAAGATAAAACACAAAAACAGATGAATTGTATAAAGATGCTAAATCTGAACAAGTGAAACAAAACTGGCTAAAACAGATGCAAAAATCCTGTAAAAACATCACGTAATGACTCCTTTCCAAACAAAAATGTAAAAACAGTTAAACACGAAAAAACAAAAATGATGATGCAACGGAATTCAATATGGCATCTTAGCCATGTGGCTCTTTTGTCAGTACTCCAAGATGGCAGCCACACCATGTGGGTTTCAATCACCACAACACAAAATGGCAGTAAGTGAAGCAACATTACAACCCCATGGTCCTCTTTACCAGGAGAAAATGACGCCAAACACGTGATGGAAACAAAATGACCACACCGAGGACCACCAACCACAGTACAAATACATGGATTTCGGTGTTAGAACACTAAAAATGCATAACACAGAAATTATCAACTGGATTTGAAATACAGCGTAGAAATTAACCATCCTCACTGAATGCTGATTTTCAGCTGCACGGCACCATTCGCCACTAGAAACTCAGTCCAAAACCCGGGACAGCCATGTGCTACTTAAACTTCAGCGTCTAAAATAACCAACGGTTTCATTAACATATGAGTTGTACTATAAACAGACAGAACCAGAGCTGAATTACAGTGTAAAAAGCACAAAACCTCTTTACGATTACAATACTATGTCTAAACTAAATTTGCCGCCAAAAATCAAAAAGGCACAATTCGTAAGCAAACATAGCATAAAAAGACCTCTATACACTGTAATGTTAACTCGGTGTCACACTTAAAGCTGAATAGCCGTCTAACAACAGATTGTCTCTACCAAAAACTGAATTACAGCTGGGACTACGCAAAACAACATTACAACAAAATGGTGGTAACTTACGCCATTCCCGCCAAAAGGAGCCCAAACTGAAAACTCTCCCCTTACAGACTGACAATACAATCTGAGACTCCAAACAAATTACCGCCAAAATTACAACATAGCACACACAACACTGATATCGATCACACATTCAAAGTATATTCATAATCATACATACCGATCACGCATTTGAAAGCATATTCATAATCCTATGTACCGATCGTGCATTCAAAGCATACAGTTACTCATAACACACACTTTAGGTGTATTGATTAGGACCTATAGAGGACAAGTATAGGTTTTCTTCCTAATCAATAGACCTAACTACAATGATAACAAAGCAATTAAAACCCCCGCCATTATGCAAAAAAGAGGAAAAACAGGTTCTTTTAACAAAGCAGAATTTACCTAACACAGCGGACAGAGAAAACAACATCCTGGACTCAGGACAGCAAAAGATTTCAAAAATTGAAATAAAATTGGTTTTACCAATTTTGATGTCCTGTCCGGATCGCTTCCTCCCTTCAGTCCGCTGTGACGGAAATTTCTGTAGGCTCCAAAAATTCTCTGACTCGCCATCTGTAAGGACAATTATAATACCTTGTATGCATTATAATTTGCCTGCGCTAATAAGCGCACTTTTCAGCTCTTTTGCATAATGCATTTGAGTGCACTCGTGTTAAAGCAAGTAAGACAGACACAAATAGCTTTTCTCACATGGCAAGCTCGCAGGGCAGTCCTGGGTGGCCGAGCTTTCAGGCTTTATTTATAGGACTCAAACAGGGCTAACACAGAGACTTGGTGGCTTCACAATAAGCCAATCAGCCTCCAAGGCACAGTCACATGACATGAGCTCGATACAAAACACCAACCAATGGCACACTTGTTTATATTCACACAATACAATAGAAGAGGCGTGCATGCATGGGGGTTGGCCAGCCTGTATGAGCAACAGCCGTCTACATATAACAATGAAAGCCATATGGAGACATGGCCTTCACCAAACCAATGCGTTATCTCACAGAGGCCATCCAGGCAAAATGCCATACATGCAAAACCTCGAACTGCCATTTCAACGAATCGCTATCAAATACAGCTCTATGAACTATACTCCATGGCGATTATACTACTGTTCCATTAAAGGGTAAATTATGTACAAAGGAATATAGCTGTAGATTTCTGTCACATTGATCAGATGCGACAGAAAGCTTACAGATCATTATCCTTACATAAAAGGCAATACCTTCCATAACGCAAGTAAACTGCCGCCAAGCAGATCAATCTGTACATAATACAGGGACCCCTGATTGGCGCTAATACACCCGCGCCGCAGAACGTGCATTGCACCTCAAAGATCCGGACCGGCGTTTGCTTCAGCGTTAACCGCTCAGGGTGCCTGCTGGCCGGGATGATCGAGCGGGTAGTGTGTAGTTGTCAAATAATGGAAGGTATCCATTGTAAATGGCCTTTCCTCAATATCGGTTAAGGCCATATTCGCTGTACACAGAGAATATCGTTAAACCGACCCTGGGAGACACTGTGACAATACATAATAAACACATCCTAAATTTCTACAACACTACTACTGCATTAGGGCCAGGTTCCTGTTAATGCTTAAGGGAGAGTTTATCGTTCTAAAAACAACTACCATTGCATTAGGGACAGGTTACTGTTGGTGCTCTGAAGGAGAGTTTATCGTTCTAAAAACAACTACTACTGCAATAGGGCCAGGTTCCTGTTGGTGCTTTGAGGGAGAGATTATCGTTCTAAAAACAACTACTACTGCATTAGGGCCAGGTTCCTGTTGGTGCACTGAGGGAGAGTTTATCGTTCTAAAAACAACTACTACTGCATTAGGGCAAGGTTCCTGTTGGTGCTTTGAGGGAGAGAATATCATTCTAAAAACAACTACTACTGCATTAGGGCCAGGTTCCTGTTGTTGCTTTGAGGGAGAGTCTATTGTTCTAAAAACAACTACTACTGCAATAGAGCCAGGTTCCTGTTGGTGCTTTGAGGGAGAGTTTATTGTTCCAAAAACAACTACTACTGCAATAGGGCCAGGCTCCTGTTGGTGCTTTGAGGGAAAGTTTATCGTTCTAAAAACAACTACTACTGCTTTAAAGGAGAGTTTATCATTCTAAAAACAACTACTACTGCATTAGAGCCAGGTTGCTGTTGGTGCACTGGGTGAGAGTTTATCATTCTAAAAACAACTACTACTAAATTAGAGCAAGGTTCCTGTTGGTGCTTTGAGGGAGAGTTTATCGTTCTAAAAACAACTACTACTGCATTAGGGCCAGGTTCCTGTTGGTGCTTTGAGGGAGAGTTTATCGTTCTAAAAAAAAATACTATTACATTAGTTCCAAGTTCCTGTTGGTGCTTTGAGGGAGAGTTTATCATTCTAAAAACAACTACTACTGCATTATTGACAGGTTCAAGTTGCTGCTCTGAGGGAGAGTTTATCGTTCTAAAAACAACTACTACTGCAATAGGGCCAGGTTCCTCTTGGTTCTTTGAGGGAAAAAATATCGTTCTAAAAACAACTACTACTGCATTAGGGCCAGGTTCCTGTTGGTGCTTTGAGGGAGGGTTTATCGTTCTAAAAACAACTACTACTGCATTATAGCCAGGTTCCAGTTGGTGCTGTGAGGGAGAGTTTATCGTTCTAAAAACAACTACTACTGCAATAGGGCCAGGTTCCTCTTGGTTCTTTGAGCGAGATATTATCGTTCTAAAAACAACTACTACTGCATTAGAGCCAGGTTCCTGTTGGTGCACTGAGGTAGAGTTTATCGTTCTAAAAACAACTACTACTGCATTAGGGCAAGGTTCCTGTTGGTGCTTTGAGGGAGAGTTTATCGTTTGAAAAACAACTACTACTGCATTAGTTCCATGTACCTGTTGGTGCTTTAAGGAGAGTGTATCGTTCTAAAAACAATTACTACTACATTAGGGCCAGGTTCCTGTTGGTGCTCTGAGGGAGAGTTTATCATTCTAAAAACAACTACTACTGCAATAAGGCCAGGTTCCTGTTGGTGCTTTGAGTGAGAGATTATCGTTTTATTAACAACTACTACTGCATTAGGGCAAGGTTCCTTTTGGTGCTCAGAGGGAGAGTTTGTTGTTCTAAAAACAACTACTACTGCATTTTTGCCAGGTTCCACTTGGTGCTTTGAGGGAGAGTTTATCGTTCTAAAAACAACTACTACTGCTTTAAAGTAGAGTTTATCGTTCTAAAAACAATTACTACTGCATTAGAGCCAGGTTCCTGTTGGTGCACTCATGGAGAGTTTATCCTTCTAAAAACAACTACTACTCTATTAGGGCCAGGTTCCTGTTGGTGCTCAGAGGGAGAGTTTATCATTCTAAAAACAACTACTACTGCATTTGGGCCAGGTTCCAGTTGGTGCTTTGAGGGAGAGATTATCGTTCTAAAAACAACTACTACTGCTTTAAAGGAGAGTTTATCATTCTAAAAACAACTACTACTGCATTAGAGCCAGGTTGCTGTTGGTGCACTGAGTGAGAGTTTATCATTCTAAAAACAACTACTACTGAATTAGAGCAAGGTTCCTGTTTGTGCTTTGAGGGAGAGTTTATCGTTCTAAAAAAAACTACTATTATATTAGGGCCAAGTTCCTGTTGGTGCTTTGAGGGAGAGTGTATCGTTCTCAAATCAACTACTAATGCATTAGGGCCAGGTTCCTGCTAGTGCTTTGAGAGAGAGATTATCGTTCTAAAAAAAACTTCTTCTGCATTAGGGCCAGGTTCCTCTAGGTGCTCTGAGGGAGAGTTTATCGTTCTATAAGCAACAACTACTGCAATAGGTCCAGGATCCTGTTGGTGCTTTGAGGGAGAGATTATCGTTATAAAAACAACTACTACTACACTAGGGCCAGGTTCCTGTTGGTGCTCTGAGGGAGAATTTATCATTCTAAAAACAACTACTACTGCATTAGGGCCAGGTTCCTGTTGGTGCTCTGAGGGAGAACTTATCATTCTAAAAACAATTACTACTGCATTAATGCCAGGTTCCTGTTGATGCTCTGAGAGAGAGTTTATTGTTCTAAAAAAACCTACTACTGCAATAGGGCCAGGTTCCTGTTGGTACTTTGAGGGAGAGATTATCGTTCTAAAAACAACTACTACTGCATTAGGGCCTGGTTCCTGTTAGTGCTCTGAGGGAGAGTTTATCATTCTAAAAACAACTACTACTGCATTAGGGCGAGGTTCCTGTTGGTGCTTTGAGGGAGAGTTCATCATTCTAAAAACAACTACTACTTGCATTAGGGCCTGGTTCCTGTTGGTGCTTTGAGGGAGAGTTTATCATTCTAAAAACAACTACTACTGCATTAGGGCCGGGTTCCTGTTGGTACTTTGAGGGAGAGTTTATCGTTCTAAAAAAAACTTCTTCTGCATTAATGCCAGGTTCCTGTTGGTGCTCTGAGAGAGA
>BLSH010294446.1:45723-65822 GCA_018402905.1 Glandirana rugosa
TTTTCTTTGAGTGGTAGCAATTTGGGTGAGAATTCGCGGTTACTAATCACAACTCGCTTGGGCCTGACATTGCAAGCCCAGGCATGGCTTGAAAGCCCACAGGCACCGTGCCTGGGCCTGTAAAGTTTTTAGTAAGCCCAAGCCAGGCCCCAAGACGATAAAATGAGGTGCACAACTCTTCGACGTCCTGTCGGTTAGTTGTTCGCAAAGTGACCAAACGGGAATCTTCGGTAGGGTCGGTACGGATGATTACCGTACCGACATTAACCGGTCACGTAGTACACTGGGTCGGAGTACACTAACCCAAGGAGCATGTGACTGCAGCACTGTGACTCCAGCTTATAAAGAGGCTGGGTCACATGATGCACTGGCCAATTACAGCCATGCCATTAGTAGGCATGGCTGGGATGGCTTCTAAGGGCAAACCAGTGAAACGCTTGTTGATTGGCTGTCCTGCAGCTTCTCAACACGTGGAGTAAAATAGCAGAACCCCGGACCGAACCCGAATGATTTTTGAAATGTCCGGGTCCGTGCCACGGACACCCGAAAGTTCGGTACGGACCCGAACGTTACAGTCCGGGTTCGCTCAACACTAATCATTGGCGCTTAAGAGTGGGTTTAACGATGGTGAGTTTCTTTTGGGTGTGGAAGTTGAGTCCAGTAGGCAGTTTGGGACTAAATTGAAGTCACCACAGATGAGTAAGTGTCCTTGTTGGACCTTTTTTATTTTTTTGAGTAGTTTGTTGTGGAGTGAGGTCTGTCTCTGGTTTGGAGCATAGATAGATGACAGAGTGTACTTAATGGAGTTGATGGTACATATAATGATGAGGTCGTAGGGGTCTGTGATGCATTGATGCAGCTGGAAGGTTACTGTATCTCTGATCGCGATTAGAGTCCCTCTTTGTTTTTTGGAAAAATTAGCCTGGAACACATGGGGAAAGGTTTTGTGCTTGCATTGGGGGGATTTATCTGCCATAAAGTGTGTCTCCTGGACACATATGATGTCACTACGGAGTTGCAAAGCGGTTTTCCAGAGGGATGCCCATTTTGTGACTGGGTGATTCAAGCCTCTGGCATTTAGGGATAGAACAGTGATGCCCATTTTGTGGGTTTGGAGTGTGTAGTGTAGTCACTTACTTTCGCTGGTGAAGCCAGGTGCAGGTGGCTTTGGCAGTTGTCCTGTTTGGAGGCAATGACAGGTTCTCTAGTGTTCTTGGTTTGCCTTGGAAGGGTAGGCTGTGTGTAGATCCTGCAGGATAAACTTGGTGAGGGTATTATAACAAGTCTCTTGGTGTTAGGTATCAGTGTTAACTTGAGCCACGGGAAGTGGTAATCAGAAAGGTAACAGAAAAACAATAAAACATACTAAACCTGAGGTTCTTTAATAGTAGGTCCGAGCAACATTCGGTTCTAGTTTGTAACGAGCAGCTGAAAGTGGAGAAGCTGCTAAACTGTGAGGGAAAAGTTCGTAGAAACTGTAGTAGGTCTGAGCGCTATGCTCAAAAGGTAGACCGGAGGTTATGGCGAAGCGGGTGGACTCTTGAGGTGTGTTAATGGTGATGATTGTGTTTGTTGACTTGAGGGTGGGCACCCGGGGGGAGTCTGATGGGGGGAGGATGGTTGGTCGCTGCTTGAGGCGCATCGGGGATGATGTTCCAGGTGTGGAGCAGGTTGAGGCCTTCTGATAGGTGGCTTACCACGTGAGATGTTCCATTGTGGTTAATTGTAAGGGTAGCCGGGTAGCGCCATTTGTAGACTATTTTGTGATTGTTTAACGCTTTGGTAATCATCTTGGGTTGCCTTCTTAGTTGTAGTGTGTACTGCGACAAGTCCGCATATATTTGTATTTGGTAGAATGGAGCCGGTAGGTTGTTGCGTTGTCTAGCTTTCAGAAGTAATTGTTCCTTTACTGGGAAAAAGTGAATTTTCATCAGCACATCCCTAGGGGTTGAGTCAGCCAGGTGTTTGGGTTTAGGGATGCGATGGATGCGGTCTATTGTTTTTTCTACCGGTGATAAGCCTGGTATCAGGGCAGAGAGTAGGTCTTGTGCATATTTTTGGAGGTTGTGTTGGGGGATCGATTCGGGGACTCCGCATAGTTTAATATTGTTGCGTCTGGATCTGTCCTCGAGATCAGCCAGCTTCGCTTTGATCCAGGCATTGTCGGATTTAGAGTCTTCATAGGCGTCCACTAATTCGTTGATGGTATTGGTGCAGTCTTCCATTTTGTTTTCGATATGGGACACTCTGTCACCTAAATGGTGTATCTCTTTGTCAAACTTTGTAAGCAGACCTGAGAGATTGGACATTAGTGAGGTTTGGAATGCGAGTAACATGTCCTTCATCATGGTATCGAGTACCGGTTGTCCCAACGTGGGAAAAGATGCTATTGGAGTGTGTATGTCGGCTTCTGAGTTGGTGGAGGTTGGGTCCTTGTTTTCGGACGGTGATGGGAGAGATGGTGAATCCAATCTCATACTAGCTTTAGCTGGGCTACCTGTCAGGGAAATAGACCTGGAACGGCTACTGCTGCCCATTTCCAACATGGCCGCATCCAGCTGCCTGTACGTGCTGGCATGCGCCGACGCACACGAAAGAACGTTCCGTCACGAACGCGGGGACGCACAGGGCATGCGCAGTAGCAAGCACATTGGCGCCCTTTGGGCTATTTAAACCTGCCTCTAACAGAAGGACTTTGCTGGATTATCTCTCAGCTCCCCTGTGATTCCTGTGTTCCTGTTATCTCCTGATTGATCTCCTGTTTACCAGACTCGGCTTGTCCTGACCCTGCACCTGCTCTCCAGTCCTGATCCTGGGCTTGCTTCCTTGACCATTCTCCTGGCTTGTCCCGCTGCTGGCTCTAACAATTCTGCAATCCTGCGCATCCTTGTCCTGGTGCACCCTTCCAGCTGCTTCCTCTGATCTACCCGTGTATGACCCCGGCTTGCCTTCTGACCTTGTCTCCAGCTGACTCCCCACGGAGCCTTAAGCACGCCAGCAACCACCAGCTGTTCCTGCAACTTCCGGCTACACAGTCGTCTGGAATTACCTGCTGGCGACCCGTGCTTCTTTGGGCGCTGCTCCCCTGTCTCATCCTCAGGGTAGCTGTGCACTTAGCCGCAAGGGAAGCCCTCTAACATCTCGGCCTCACACCTGCTTCCTGACACTACCCGTGATTGGGTTTGACGATGAGGGGTCTTCTGGATGTAGGGAAGGTGGTGGATCCTCGTTATTTATAGGATCTGCTTCCGGTAGGTCTGTGTAGGCTGCCGGTGAAGAGTTGGTACTTGCCTCTTCACTCAATTTAGGACTGTTATCCATTGGTGCTGGTCTATGAAAAAAGGCTGTGAGCTTTTTAGGGTGGTGTTCTTCCTTTCTCTTCCTCGTTGCCATCTAATGGTTCAGGGTGTTGGAATGGGTGGCTTCAGGAATTGGGGTTTGTTCACAAGAGGCTTTAGTGCTCCGGTTCACCTTTCAGAGCTTTGGCTTAGGCTGCCATGAGTATCTTTATGCTTGTTCTCTCCTTATGTCAGTCTTGGTTGGTGTGGAATAGGGTTGTGAGCTGGTTACCCAAGGTATTTTCGTGTATGGACTGCGCACTTGTAGTCCGGTGAGTCTGTGTTTAGTTAAGCTTTAGTTTGTGTAACTTGTTCTGATCCGATGCTTTGCGTGTGGTATCTGCTGACTTGTGGTAGGCCTTGGGTGGAGCAATATGGCCGCCCAGTTAAGATTGCGGGGTCTGCAGAGCCCGCCGGGCAGGTGGATTGGGGCTTGTTAATCAGCTGTGGTGAGCAGCTTACTAATTTCATCAACCCATTTCCTCTGGGGAATTTTTTTTTGCGTTTTCGCGGGCCTCGGGTGGAGCAAGATGGCCGCCGCGGGTGGATGAGGTAGGCCGCGGCAAAGCTGGGGACTCGCGTGCCGGTCCCGCAGGCGGGATATCTCCTCTGGGTCTTTGTGAGCCTATTTGCGGCTTTTCTGGGTGAGTAGGAGAGAGTGTCCGAATGGATTATATTGGGCTGTGGGGTTAAGCCATTGGCAGCCGCAGATGTTTAGAGAGCGACTCAGTCCTATGAGGCCTGTAGTGTGGCAGCCTGCGGGTGATAGTAGGCTACCGCCGGTGGGAGCAGGACGCTGCTAAGTGTGGGGAAGAGGCAATAGAGGGGTTATTACCTCAAAACTTTTCGATCCGCATCAGGATGGCAGAGGATTCCTTTGTCAGGCTCTGGAGCTCTGTCTCCATGCGTCTTTCTCCCTCTGTGCCAGGCCACGCTCCACCTCTTCATAAATTTTGACCAAAAAATGATACTGCTACATTTCTTTGGTAAAAATAACCCAAATCGGGGTTTATTTGGTGTTAGTGGACAGACAGATGTTTTGGGGACTGTGACAGATGTGACGGGGACAGACAGATGTGACAAAGACTGTGACAGATGTTTTGTGTATTGGGGACAGATGTGACGGGGACAGACAGATGTGTTGGGGACTGTGACAGATGTGACGGGACATACAGATGTTTTGGGGACTGTGACAGATGTTTTGTGTATGGTGACAGATGTGATGGGGGACATACAGATGTTTTGGGGACTGTGCAGCTTCCCCCCCCCCCCCCCGCACTGAGCTCTCACTGAGCTCGGCGGGGGAGAACTGTCACAGAGACGTTTGTCTCTGTTTACAATGTGACGGCCGAGATTGGACACAGCTGTCACATGATCGGGAGGGCCAATCACTGCGTCCATATCCCGATCTCTGCTCGGCTTGATCCTGTGATCATAATGATCACAGGATCGAGCCGCAGCGCGCCGCGTGGCCGCGCTGCGAGCACCCATTCTGCAGGACATACATACACGTCCTGTCAGAACGGGGAAGCTCCCACCCAGCCGTATATATACAGTGGCCGGGTGGGAGGTGGTTAATGACTTCTCTACAGTTTCTGGGCTCAAGGTAAACTATTCAAAATCCCAAGCCATGAATATTTCATTACCCCCGGAGACAGTGTGTTTCCTGAAAGATTCTTTTAAATTTGAATCGAGTGACTCCTCTCTTAGTTACCTAGATATTACACTTACAAACAGAACTGAGCGACTTTATGAGGCTAACTTTCCAACGATGTACAATAAATTAAAATCATATTTAAAAACCTGGTCTAAGGAGGAGTTCTCCTGGCTAGGCAGGATCCATGCAATAAAGATTACACTTTTGCCTAGAATTCTCTATCTGTTCAGATCCCAACCTATTAACATTAAAATGGACCACTTAAAGGGTTTACAGAGAAAAATTATCAAATTTGTTTTGGGCTATAGGTTCCACCAGAACACCCTCTTCAGTCCAAGGAAAAAGGGAGGGTTGGGCCTTCCAAAACTGAATTGGTACTTGCAGGCGGCCAGACTGGCCCAACTATCCAACTCTTTGGGATGAGGTAAAGTCCTCCCAGTACTTAATTTCAACATATCAACCCTTAGCACATATTTGCCATAATCCTGATTTCCCCCCGGGGCTCGACATAAAATCATTCAAATGGTGGCTAAATAAGGACTTGTACCAGATAGGGCACTTCTTTAATTCTATGGGTCCGATCTCCCTGGGCTTCTGTGTGAGCCAGCTGGCCCTCCCTAGCACGGAGCATTACAGATTTTGTCAAATTAGTCACTTCCTTCACAAAATCTGGGATAACAAACCAAACCCGCCTGAGTTCTCAGCCTATGAACAATGGTGTGGCCAAGCCGTGGATCCCCGGAGTGGCATCTCTATCATCTACCAATCACTTGCCAACCCGGTTAATAAATCACCACATATGCTTTCATGGGAAAAAGATCTACAACTCCAGTGGGACCTGGGTGACTGGCAGAGAGCCCATTCAAGAGCTTTTAAGGGGCTCATTAATATTTCCCTTACGGAAGCTAGCCTAACAGTTCTGACGAGATGGTTTCTGACACCCTCGAAATTGGCCCCTCTATACCCCTCTTCGAATCCCCTATGTTTTAGAGGCTGTCAACTGCAAACCACATCTGGTGGGAATGCCCGAGGATCCGTAGTTTTTGGAACTCTGTCTTTCTCCTAATCTTCAGGATGACCGGCTGCCAGCCACACAGATCACCTGCTATTGCACTCCTCAATGCTGACATCCTTAGGGCCCACAAACACAGCCATAAATTAATACATTATATTCTTTTGGGGGCCAAAATGACCATTGCCAAGGTGTGGAAGCAACCCAGAGTTTCTATAGCTGCGACTATATGAAAAATTTCCTGGATCATGTCTCAAGTAAAGGTAGCAAGCATACTTAATGTCTCGGTACCTAAGTTTAAGGCGATCTGGGAGCCATGGGCACAACATGTAGGTATTACCTTGGTACCAGGTATCATGGCTCATCAACAACCAGGTACCCGGAAATGCTGACCAGTCCTCTACTTTTTCTGGTTTTCCTCCTATTTCTTTCTCTCCCCCTATGTTTCATCCTCTCTGTCGTATCTTTTTTTAATGTATTTGGTCTGAGACCGCATCATTGCTTCATTCACTGTGGACATTGTGGGACTCTATTTGGTCTACTCAATGTACTTATGTTCTCTCTACAACAATAATGCCTTGAATCACTTAGTCCTCCCGAAGGTTGAGGGGGGCCTTCGGTGGGCACAGCTCGCTCGCTTTATGGGGTGTCTGTCAGAATCCCGCCTTAACCTAGTCTTCTTAGGGCCACTCAAGTGCAAAGATAATGGAATTTTGACTGTGTATGTGTTCTTATTTGTCCACACACTGTTTGTCAAAGCGGCTTTGGATTGTAGGAAGTTCTTTCCTTTTGCGATGTATACTGTTGTCTCTGTATTTTCTCTATGTATTTCTGAAATCTTAATAAAACATTTGAAAGAAAAAAAAAGCGAAAAGGGGGGTACAGAATAAAATGGGGTTAAGGCAAGGAATAATGGTAAACAAATAGAATATACACTTACATACATCAGTAAACTAACATATACCTGATGCACAGGCTTGTCAGTTAGTATTTAGAATTTTATTAGTTGGGTGTGCGGGAGCCAATGGAGGGATTGGCAGAGTGCAGTAGCAGACACTGAGCAGTTTGTAAGGTGGATATATCTGTCAGCAGCATTCATACAGTGCCTTGAAATAGTAGTCATACCCTTGAAATTTTTTCACATTTTGTTACAACCAAAAAACGGAAATGTATTTTATTGGGATTTTATGTGATAGACCAACACAAAGTGGCCCATAATTGTGAAGTGAAAGGAAAAACTGGATTTTTTTCTATTTACCGTAAAATCCAATTCATTGACGGACGCAGCAGCTCCACAGACCATTGGGTTATGCTCCCTCTTCAGGAGTGGACTATGCAGAACATGCAGTTTAACAAAAAAAGCATACACAGCCCCTCCCAGTGGGCAGTCCTCACTGGCAGTAACCCTCCACCCTGCAACAGCTAGCTCAGTTCGTAACAAGCAGTACAAACTTGAACATGAGGGGTGGGTGTTGTATCAGTCAATGAACTGAGAGAAAGGGATTTTACGGCAAGTAGAAAAAAATCCTGTTTTCTCTTTCATTCATTGATGGACACAGCAGCTCCATAGATGTCCCAAAGCAGTGTCAAAATGAGGGGTGGGTAACGAAACAACAAAACCCAAACAGAACCAGAAAATGCGTCTCACAGGGCCGCTTGCAAAACCTTGGCCAAATGCAGCATCTGAAGATGCCAAATCATCAACTTTGTAAAACTTTGAAAAGGTGTGTGCGGAGGACCAAGTAGCCACCTTGCACACTTGAGACACAAACGCCTGATGGCTGAAAGCCCAGGAAGTGCTAATCGCCCTGGTAGAGTGAGCCGTGACCGGGAAAGGAGGCTCTAGACCCTTAACAGCGTAGGCTCGGGTCACCGTTTGTCTAATCCAACGGGAAATAGTGGCCGACAAAGTCGCCAGGGCCTTTGCGTGGACCATCCACTACTACAAACAGTGCATCCGACCTCTGAAAGGAAGCCATGGTCACCACATACACCCGCAGAGCCCGGACAACATCCAGCGACTCCAGAGCAACCTCCTTAAGATGATAGCAGAGCGAAGGAAGGACAATGTCCTCATTAATATGAAAAGACGACACCACCTGCGGAAGGAAAGAAGGTGACGGGTGCAGAACCACCTCATTCTTGTGTAGGACCAGATATGGTGCCCTACAGGACAGAGCCACCAACTTGAACACCCGCCGAGCAGATGTGATAGCTACCAGGAAATCCACTTTTTGCAAAAGCAACTGTAGCGAAATCTCCTTGATATTCTCAAACGGCGGCTTCTGAAGCACTGAGGGGACCAGATTAAGGTCCCACGGCGCCAGAGGTGACCGTACTTGGGGAGCGACATGTCGAACCTCTTGTACGAAAGTACGGGTCGAAGAGTGCGTCACCAATGGACGCTGGAAAAAGATCGCCAGGGCAGAAATCTGACCCTTGATCGCGCTCAACGCCAGCTTCTGGTCGAGACCCCTCCGCAGAAAAGCTAGATACCGAAAAAGATTGTGGATTCCACCCCCCACTCTCGCACCAGGCGATGTAAGCCTTCCAGGTGCGGTGGTATATCTTCCGGGAAGTGGCCTTATGTGCCTTGAGCATGGTGGGGATCACTGGGTCCGAGACACCTCAATACCTCAATACCTGGGATTCAATAGTCAGGCCATTAAAGCCAGAGGAGGTAAAGCAGGATGCAAGATGGGACAGTAGAACCTCGTGAAGCAGGAGTCGCCAGGGGACGTCCACCACCAACCGTACCATGTCGGCGTACCAAGGGCGCCTTGGCCAGTCTGGAGCTACAAGAATGGTCGGTATGCTCTCTGCTTCTATTCTGTGCAGGAGGCGCAGAGGCAACTTGAGTGGGGGAAAGGCATAGATGAGCCGATACCGAGCCCACAGAGCCACTAGGGCATCCGCTGCATCCGCCAAGGGATCCTTTGTCCTGCTCAGGAAGGTCTGCATCTGATTTAGACAAGATGCTAACAGGTCCACGTCTGGCATGCCCCACCGCAGACAAATTTGATGAAACACATCCGGGTGCAAGGACCACTCTCCTTGGTCCAACCCCTGACGACTGAGGTAGTCCGTCTGCCAGTTTTCTACGCCCGGAATGTGAACGGCGGAGATTGCTAGCACATGGAGTTCTGCCTACCGCAGAATGTAAGCCACCTCCGAGGCCACAGCCGAGCATCATGTTCCACCCTGGTGATTCACATATGCCACTGCCGTGGCATTGTCCGACTGGATCCGAACAGGGCACCCGTGCAGCCTCCTCATCCATTGGGAGAGGCAGCACCTGATGGACCGAAGTTCTAGGACATTTATTGAGAGATGAGACTCCTCCGGGGACCAGCGGCCCTGGGCCGACAACAACCCCAGGACTGCCCCCCAGCCGGTCAGGCTGGCATCTGTCGTAACCACTGTCCAATGAAGGGGAGAAACGACTTCCGCAGCTGCAGGGCTGGAGCCCACAGCCACCAGAGCAGTGAAATCCTGGTCTTGCGGTCCATCCTGATCAACCGATCCAGGGAAGATGGTGACTTGTCCCACTTCAGAAGAGTCTCCTGCTGCAGAGCATGGGTGTGACACTGGGCGTACAGAACCGCCTGGAAGGTGGATACCATGAGCCCCAAAACCCACATGCAAAAGCGTAGGGAGAACCATTTCTGGGACAGCAGGGACCGGACCACCGACTGAAGCGTCTGTAGCTTGGGCAGTGGAAGGAAAACCTTTGCCGGGCTGCATCTAGGATCAGTCCCAGGTACTCCAAGCGGTGTGACGGAGTCAGCACCGATTTTGGGAGCTTTATCACCCAGCCGAACTCCTGCAGAGTGCGCATGGTGATCGTCACATTGTCCCTCAGGGCTGGAGCTGACTCCGCTCGCAAGAGGAGGTCATCCAGGTATGCCACCACCGTGATGCCCCTCTGCCTCAACAGTGCCATAGCCAATAGCTTGGTGAAAACCAGAGGCCAGGCCAAATGGGAGAGCCACAAACTGATAGTGATGCACCCCGTCCGCAAAGCGCAGGAAGCGCTGGTGCCGAGCACATATGGGAATATGCAGGCACGCATCTTTGATGTCGAGGGAAGCCAGGATATCACCCTGGTGAAGTGCCGCTACCACAGAGCGGACAGACTCCATCCTTAACTTTCGTACACGTACAAAGCAGTTGAGGGCCTTTAGGTCCAGGATGGGCCATACCCAATCCTTCTTTGGAACCACAAACAGATTGGAGTAAAACCCTCGGAAATGTTCTGAGGCCGGGACAGGGACCACTACCCCTTGACGAAGAAGGCCCTTCACCACCCCCAGCAGGGCCTGTAGCCTGCCCGGGAGGAGCTGCAAATTTTAGGCAAAGAACCTGTCTGGAGGACGGGAACAAAATTCTATTTTGTTCCCTGAAAAAGTCACCTCGTGCAACCAGCGGTCCAAAATGCGGGAAGTCCACCTGTCCGCAAACCCCAGGAGATGTCCCCCCACCTGAAGGATGGGTGGGGGCAACCCTTCATGCTGAGGAGGACTTGTCCTCTGGCTTGTCATGCTTATGCTGCCAGGGACGCTTCTGTCCACCCTCAGGAGGCTTGGCAGGCTGGGAGCCCTTGCCCGATGAGCGGGACATACGAAAAAGCCTCTTCTGGGCCATAAAGGAGGGACTCGGCCTACGACGGGACTCCTCTTAGTCTCCGAAAGAAAGGTGCTCTTCCCACCATTGAGATCCTTTATGATCTTATCCAGGGTGGCTCCAAAGAGCCACCCACCCTGAAAAGGCAAGTCTGCCAGGGCCTTCTTAGATGCCTGGTCCCCAAGAGCAACCGCCTGACAGCCACAGAGAAGGCGGACAATTTGGATAACAGGGGGGCCGTATCACACAGATACTTAAGCCCTTCGACGAGCTGGTAAGCGAGCTCCACACATTCAGGAGGAACCTTTGCATTGCTCAATTTGCGTTGCAATAGCTTTGCGCATTCTGGGTGCATTTGCGACACGAGAGCAGAGGCCAACACAGGCCGTATAGCTGACCCCGCCAGAACAAACATAGATCTGGTGACACCCTCAGCTTTTCTATCAGCCGGTCTTTAAAAGACGGCGTGCCTTCCACCGTAATAGTGCTCGCCTTATTCAGACGAGACACTGGGGGATCAACCACGGGGAGGTGACGTACATTTCTTTCACCAGGCTGTCCTCAAAAGGATAGCGCACAGAGAACCATTTTGGTATGGGAAAGGAACCCTGAGGCCGTTCCCATTCTCTGTAGACAAACCTTATTGAAATAGGGCAAATAGGGGAAAACCTTAGCCACACGGGTCGGTTTATGTGACCCAAAAGGAATGGTCACCTCCTGCGAAGCTCCAGCTGCCTCTTCCAGCTTCAGAGTATTGCACACCGTTTTAATCAGGGTGCCTACTAGTGCCTTCTCATGTGCAGCAGAGGCCGCCAAAGCTTCCACCTCGCTATCAGAGGAATTTGGGGCTTCGCCATCCGACAGCTTAATGGGGGGGTCCCCGTCATGGTGGAGCCCCCTTCAGAGTCTGAGTCCTCACCGTAGGAGGGGGAGCAGGGGCCGATTTTTATCCACCTTGTGTCCACATGCTGTCTCTACCCAGGAAACAAAGGACTCCAGGACCGCTGACAGAGCGTCAAGGGGGACCGCAGTCCCCGAGGCGCTGGCCGCAACCCCAGAGAGGTCTCATGAGGAAGCACCCGCATCAGCTGCCATTTCATCACCCACCCTGGTAACATGCCACTTAAACTGAGGCCTAGGTACCAGGTAGACCAGGCATCCCCCACCCCAAAACGCTGTGCAGGCTTCCTGCAGGAGGGTAACCCCAGGAGGAGTCACCACCTGCCCGCTCAGCTGTCCCAAGAAGAGGAGACCGTGTCTGCTGCTGCCCACTGCTGCCACTGCCTTGCCTGCTCCACACATGGTGCTGTGTCTCTGTGCCTTGCTGCGGGGAGAAACGATGCCAGCCTAAGCTCAGGGACCACCCCCCCACACAGGAGCCAGATCGAGTGCACAGACCAGAAGAAAATGGCCACCGGGGACTCTAGAGGCAAAACAATGTGGCTGACCACAACAAAATGGTGGCCGTGACAATGCCAAGATGGCCTCCGGACATGGCTACCACCCGGACTGGTCACCTACAATGATGGCCGAAACAGCACGAGACAGGAGGGTGAGGGGTGCAGCTAAAATCCCGGACACCACAAGGGGACCCCAGGGGGGACCAGCGGCAGTGCAGCACCAGTGGGGGAGAGGGGGTGAAGAGAAGGAGGGGGGAAACCAGCCCGCTAGCCTAACACCCCAGGAGGGAACCCACCTGCTCCCCCAATTCCCCAGCAGGAGAGGGGGGCACACTTACCCATCGAGGTAGCAGGTATCCCACCCAAGACAGATCTGCCTCCCCATCCATTCCAGGGGGGAGCTGTCAGCCATGGTAGCACCAGTGGAGGAGGGAGAAGAACCAAAGGAAGAATACATCACAAGAGGAGGGAGAAGACCGGAGGGAGAAGACACACGTTGGAGCTATTTTAATAAAGGACTTTGTCAAAAACCTGTGTACTGTTTTTATTTATTTTTGATATTTTTTTTTGGGTGAATGAGTAGGGGTACAGTAGCATAAACATCACAATAATGTGGGCAGGGCTACATATGGAGAAAAGCAGCATGCCATAGACACATGTACCATAGGCATAATGAGAGCAGTTTGTTAGTTTTCACTTGATGTGTTTCTTTTATATCTGCCTGGAGTTCAGCTTCAAAATGAAAGGTGAGATGATTTACATCAAAATGTTACATTAGTAAGTGATTGTTACCCGTAGCCTTGGAGATGACCCAAACAGCATTGACACATATAAACATTCTTTGTCCAGCAGCACAGTATGTTCCAAGCTATAAAATGTCAAGCTTATTTAAGATGTTCTGATCTTTACGTACCTCACTATAGTATTATCAAAAAGAGGCCTTTACCTAGTGAATGGCCTGCTGCTGAAATTAAGGTGTGATTCCCATTTAACTTATCTATGCATAAATCCCAGCACTGTCCCCTTAAATCCTGCAAATTCACAAATTAACAATCCTATAAACTATGCACATAAATGAAATTTCATTAAGTCCAAGCGTGAAACAACAATAACGTTCTCTAGGTAAAGTGCAAAAAATGCTTTCTTCAAGGTGCAAACAGTGCTCCCCTCTTGTGCCCTCACTCACCAATTTATGAGCTTAAATGCACCTGTCAGTAAAGATCACTTCACTTCTCTCAGAAAAGTGGCAGATTGACAAGAGTTTGTCATGAAGAGGATGAAGAAATCTCCATAGTGTAATTCCATTTTCTTAGTAAAAAAATTAAAACATATATTTTACACTCACAAATTCTCCTGTGAGCTTACAATCAAATGATACATACCAGACCCTTATCCGAGCATGCAGCCCAGAAGGTCAGGAAAGGGGAGGGGACGAGTGAGCACCCCCTCCAATCCATACGAGGCCACATGACCTCAACATGCTGATGGAGGCAAGGACCTCTTCCTGATAACTCTTGGTTGTGGTTGTTGGGGTCTGCGAGCAAGGGGCTTATTGTAATCTGGAAGCTCCCTTTAACAAGGGACTCCCAGATCCCCCCTGTAGTACCCCTACTCATTTACCAAAAAAGTGTCAAAAAGTAATAACCACAGGAAGCAGTTTTTGACAAATCCTTTATTAAAAAAGAAAAAAAATTGTGTCCCTCAATGTAAATCCATCGTCAATCACGATGCTTGTTGCATGATGTTAGAAGGGGGTAGTGCCACCTGGTGACTTAGCTGGGTGGCCCTACCCCTTGCCTATATAAGAAATGTCAAAATGCAGAGCGGGCATATGGCAGAAGGCCTCCAAGGAGGCGGGGGCATTTTTTTTCGGATCTGGTGGGCATCGTGGTTGACGATGGATTTACATCGAGCCTTAAGCCTAACCCTAAGCCTTTAAAATAGGCACTTTTGATTTTTCCTGTTTGGCTCTCATAGAGTTCAATAGGTTTCGCCATTGCCCTGTTCGGGAATTCTGCTGCAAACTAAACAGGGGGGTGTTCGGCCCATCCCCACACTCTACAATGATAGTGCAACATGTTTTTCATTATTATTAATATGTATAATGTTTATGTGGAGATTTTGCTATCAGCTGTCACTGAGAAATTATTACTTTTGGTTGGTGACACTTTTTGCACAACTTATTTTTTGGTTTGGTTTTAGACTAAATCATATGTGGATTTTTTTTATTCAGTCCAATATTACACTTTAATTAAGGACATATTGTAATAAAATATTCAACTTAGTGTTAAAAAAATTAATTTGTTTTTTTTTGCTTTCCTTTTTCCAGCTGCAAAGAATTGCTCAGATTGTCATGTTGATGCGACCTGTACAGAGTACATTGGAGGTTCTGTACGATGCTCCTGTAAGGCCGGGTTCACCGGAGATGGTCTAAGCTGTTCTGACATTGATGAGTGCACCAACACCAGGACACATGGCTGCTCCCCTGGGACTTGCCACAATACTATTGGTTCTTACTATTGTACTGACACCTATTCCTCTTCTGATCCGTGCACAAACCACGTCATTCTCAATGAGCCCTTGAGAAGCACAAACCGCATAACCGCAGGATGGCCACAATATTGTGATAAAGACAGGAATGGATGGTTTCGGTTTGTTGGCAGTGGTGGCACTAGAATTCCAGAAGTCTGTGTACCTTCTATGAGGTGTCAGACATCTGCCTCTATGTGGTTGAATGGAAGCCATCCAGCCATTGGTGATGGTATTGTAGATCGCACCAGTTGTGGAAGCTGGACTAAAGGTTGCTGCGAATTCATTGAAAGTATCCAGGTTAAAGCTTGCCCTGGAGGATACTATGTGTACGGAATAAGTGGGATCTCACTTTGCACTTTAGCCTACTGCACTGGTAAGCTAAGAATTACATAATGGAAAGTGTCATTCTTTGGCAACTATTGAGAGAATCACAAGAAATAATGTTAGCTAAAGGTACAGAATAATTTAATGTAAATAAAGAGATTGGGGATAACAAAGGAAAGCCAAATTAAAAAAATACAGAGGCGTTCCCGGATTGAGTCCTGGATCGCTGTCAGTGTACTGAAAGCCGTGTGGTCACTCCTGGGCATTGCCCTTGGACAAAGACATGATCAAAACCGGTCAGGGAGTGACCACGTGGCTTTCAGTACACTGACAGCAATCCAGGACTCAACCTGGGAACGCCACGAGTCAGAGATATCAAGAGCGGTTTGAGTGAGCAGATCAGCTGTGCAGTTTTTATGATTATGACATGCCTTCAAAGGATGTTTACTGTGTACAGGATTACACTATTAGTGCCCCCCCCTTTTTTGCATGGATACAATATTTGGTGTCTGATGGAGTAACCAGTTGAGGATAGTGGCCAGATTGGGAGAGATGACCACACACAGTTTCCAGGATGGAAGCCCCTATGTGTTCAGATGAGACCATATCAAAGGTGATTATAAATCAAATTTGTGGCGAGTGTATAGCCATAAGGGGAAGGAGAGCATGCGGGGAAAGAGGTGGAGGATTATAGCTCATAAAGAACATTCGTGAGGCTGTATACACCTTTCACTGGGAGCATGCTTACTATATAAAAAACTTTAAGGACTAAATTTACTTCTGGTTTAATATGTCAAGAAAAAGACCTAAGAAGTTCTGCTAACATCCAAATGAACTTGTGTTCTTAGGCTGTATTGATATTGAATGAAATTTTTCAGTAATTGCTTAAGGTGAGGACTCCAGAAAGCCCAAAAAAATACCAACCTAGGGAGTTTATAAAATTGTATCTTCTCTAGGTCTGACATAACAATATCCACCTGTACATGGACATGAAAATCCAAGATCATTTGTTGCAATCAAGAGTTGAAAGAACGGAAATAATGCCCACGCAGGGACTAAACACCATGTACATGAACATACAATAAGGGTCATCATGAAGCCAGACCGGAAGTGTTGAAATATACCCTGCCCAGACAGGTTTGTCAGACATCAGGGTGTCCTGTACTGAGGTTAGCCTATTTTTAAGGTTCTAAAGGTAAAGTATGAGCCTAAGAAAGGAAAGACAATGAAAAAAGAGAAGGAATGGGAGGGAAAGACAAAAGTTTAGGGATGACAAAAGAGGAGGGTAGGGGAGGAGGCCAAAGGGGGTAGAATGTCCTCTGTGGGGCTCAGATCTAAACATTCTATGGGTTCCTATGGTAGCTAAGGGTAGCCTGGTCCAGGTAAATCTATCTGAAGTCCTCTAATAGTATAATAACATTGACCCTAAAATATTATAATTTTTCTCTAATGACAGTTCTTCCCCTCTTGTTGTCTGGATGCCTAGGCTATTTTGTAATGAAGTCAACCAGACAGGCCTTTAAAGTACTACTCAGTGCAAAAAGGCTCTTAATTGCAGAAGTGACATTAGAGTGTAGACCCAATCCCTGTGTGCCAGGATGACTGGCTCCTACGCATGCACAGTTCTGATGTCATCCTGTGCTGGCCAATGAAGACAGCTGAAGAGCGGCACACAGAAGAAGATGCCAGCATCGAGAAGGCACTGGTAACATTTATGCATCTAATGGCAATGTCCCTGAAAAATCTGTATTTCAGCTGTGGGCAGATGGTGATGTCCCTGTGTTCTTAGCTACTTTCAATTGTCACATCTACGGAGTGTGTGTGTGGGGGGATCTCTAGGCCAGGGGTAGGGAACCTGCGGCTCTCCAGCTGTTGTAGAACTCCATTTCCCATCATGCTTCTGGGTGTAATTGTATCCATCAGCCTTGCAATGCCTCATGAGAAATGTAGTTCTACAACAGCTGGAGAGCCGCAGGTTCCCCACCCCTTCTCTAGGCTGTATTTTTCCTTTAGTTTCCATTGCACAGGACCGAGAATGGAGGCTCCTCCTAAATCACCAGGACATGTGCATTTTCAATAACTTGTGGAATGTTTGGGCAGAGCTAAGAACCCTAAGAGATGTAAAAAGAAAGGAAGAAATTCCTTTCATTAGAAGTCAACCTTAACTTAAATTGATATTAAAGGCAAAAAAAAAAAGCAAACATATCATACTTACCAATTCTGTGTAATGGTTTTACACAGAGAAGCCCCGATCCTCCTCTTCTTGGCTCCCCCACTGGTGCCCTTGGACCTTCCCTCTTGCTAAGTGCACCCAGAGAAAGCAGCTTGTAATGGGGGCACCTGAGCAATCTTGCTCCTGAGCCGCGGCTCTGAGTGTGCATTCACACTCAACCCTGTCCTGTCTATCTAGTCATTGGCTCACTGGCTGTAATTGACAGCAGTGGGAGTCAATGGCTCAGCCAATGAGGAGGGAGAGTTCCCGGAGAACAGCCAATGAGGAGGGAGAGTTCCCGGAGAACCAAAGCTCTCGTGCACATCGCTGGATCGAGATGGTACTCGAGTAAGAATTTGGGGGGCTGCTACACAGAGAAGTTTTTTTACCGGCATGCATAGAATGCATGAAGGTAACAAACCTTGAGCCTTTAGAATCTTTTACTGTGAAGGTATGTTACCAATTTCTTCTTGCTGTATATACTTTCCATCTTATAATATTTTTTTTATAATTATCTAATGTTTACATTTCCTAGATTTGTTTTATAGATCACCTTATTTTTGGTCCTGCTTTTCCTAGATCCATATGCAACTCAACTTGCTTGTACAGTAGATGAAGAATGGAAGATGGGGGGCAAAGGAGAAGGATGTTACTGCAAAGATGAATATAGCGTTTCCAGTAAGTATATGTGAAGTTACTGTGGACCTCTCACCTGTTTCTGCAGTTCTAAACATGGCTACATTTGAAAAAAATAATGAGTTGTATTTATCTAATGTTGATACCCTACCCTGGTATCTCTGAGACCCTGGGCTTCATAAAGAGTGTTGTAAGAGTGGAAGTAGGTTCCTGTAATTAGAGTGTGAAGGATAATCGAGTTACTAATACTAATAATTGTCTGGCCAGTCTCTGAGCACCTTTTTCAGAGTTATAGTTTGGGAATATGTTACATATTTGGGTCATCTTTTCACCTTTTTACCTCCTGGGCTATGCCTGGAGAAGACGTGTATCTAGATAGATCTCTACATGAGCCTTTTTTGGGGCACCAGAGGTGGAGAAGAGTCCATTGTCCCTTAAAATTAGGGCAAAGGTACTTTGCAAGGGAAAAAACCTTTTCCACCCCACTGAGAGGTATTCCCCCAATTTTGACATGGGGGAGGTCTGGATTAGTACAGGAAGGTTGGGATGCATGCTGTCTGCTTCCCCTGACTTGCTACCCAGGCTGCAAGCCTAGATAAAGGACTGGTTAAATGATTAAAGGTAACCCAATGCCATTTTTGGGCCATATTTTTTTTAAAATAAATATATACTGTTGTTTTCATTTTTGAACATCTGACTTTGATAATTTCAGGAGATCCCTGGGTCATACCATTGGTCATTTCATGCTGTAAAGTGCTACACAAACTGTTGGCACTATATATAAATTCTTTATTATAATAATAATAATAATAATAATAGTAATAATTTTATGATAAGTAATGATTTCACCTAAGAAATCACTGGATTTCCCAGAGTGAGATATTATTAAAAAATTTAAAGTGACAAAACACATTTGTTCAAAAAATGGTGGGGTTAATTTTAATATTCCAAGCAGACCCTTATCCAGGTAGACAGGCTTAGTGGTCAGGGCAATCAGAATGCAACTCCCTTCTTGCACCAAACCAGGCCACTAGCTTTCAACCTTGGGGGGTACCTTGCAAGAGGTGTGGAAAAAAGCCTCCACCTGCAATATAAAACTATACCCAGAAGCTGCTTTGCAGAGGATTATTTATCTTCTTGATGGAATAAACATTGTGTATAGTTACATATTTTGTAAGGTTAAATAAAGACAAAGGTCCATTCATGTCTGTCAACTAATATGCCTGTGTGTGTTTATGTTGCTACCAATTTCCATATCATTGTATATTGTTTTCACTGAGAAACACTCTATTTGTTTTTTTTCTTTTTCTTAATTTATTAACACTCCCCACTGACACCACCAACTGTGAAAGAGTTCCACATCTTTACTACTGTAACAGTGAAGAACCCCTTATGCAGTATAGGAACAAACTGCTTCTCACCCAAATTCATTGTGTAGTTGCGTGTCTTCTATAGTGACCTTGGATTTTTTTAACCACTTCCTTACTGGGCACTTAAACCCCCCTCCTGCCCGGACCAATTTTCAGTTTTCAGCGCTGCTGCTCTTTAACTGACAATTGCGCGGTCGTGCGACGCTGTACCCACACAAAATTGGCATCCTATTTTTCCCACAAATAGAGCTTTCTTTGGGTGGTATTTGATCCCCTCTGTGTCATTTCTGATCGCTGATATAAACAAAAAAAAGATCAACAATTTTGAAAAAAGGACAATATTTTTTACTTTTTGCTATAATAAATGTCCAAAAAAAAAAAAAAATGTATTCATCGGTTTTGGCCGATATATATTCTTCTACATATTTTTGGTAAAAAAAATTGCAATCGGAGTTTATTGATTGGGTTGCACAAAAGTTATAGTGACTACAAACTATGGACATTGATTAATGGCGTCTTTATTATTATTTTTTTTTACTGGTAATGGCGGCGATCTGCAATTTTTATCGGGACTGCGATATTGGGGCGGACATGTCGGACGTTTTTGACACTTTTTTGGGACCAATGACATTTATACAGCGATCAGAAATGTAAATGTCCACTGATTACTGTATAAATGTCATTGGCAGTGAAGGGGTTAACCTGCAGGGGGCAGTGAAGGGGTTAAAAGTGTTCCCTGGGTGTGTTCTAACTGTGGGGGGGTGGGGTTGGCAGGGATATGACCTGTCTCTTATATCCCAGTGACAAGGATCAGTAGATCTGTCATGCCCCCCTCACAGAACGGGGAACCCCCGTTCCTCCTCTCTGTAAGGAGATCGCAGGTCTCCGGCGGACATCGGGTCCGCCGGGCACGCTCACGCGGCGCCGACAGGAGTGCGCCCAGCGCGAGCCGAATGGGAGGATGTCTATTGACGGCCTCCCGGCATTTTAGGGCC
>BLSH010294446.1:101096-125553 GCA_018402905.1 Glandirana rugosa
CACATCCACCTTCACCGCCACCATCTCCTCATCCTCCTCCATCGGTTGTACCAAAAAAAAAACATAACTCCGGATAAGTTTTTTTGTTCATATACTTACCGACACACTCAGGCCAGATTTACAAATAAGACGTGTTCCATGTCTGTTCAGAACACCCTAGGTACGGACTAAGTAAAATTATTTCCAATCGAACAGGTGTAACCTACACCTGTTTGCCGAGGCGAACAGACACTATTGCGGGGGACGGCACGATTTGTGTGCAAGGCTGTTATGTGACCGACGTCCCGTCCGGTCGTGGAGGTTCCGTATTTCCCGTTCGAGTCCGGTACACCGGTTAAACCTCTGGGTCTTCAAATAGGCCTCAATACAAAAAAAAAACCATGTTGGCTACCTCCTCCTACTCCTCTACCACCGCCACTTCCACCTACACTGCCAACCTCTAGGCTCCTACTCCACATCCACCCCACTTCCCGTTTTTTTACTTGATTTTAATTTATTTGCCCTATCCCCATTTATTTGTAGGGCATTTGCCCTAGTTTGAAGATGATTTTAGAACAGTTATATGGCTTCTACCGTTAATTAATACTTTTCAGATACAGTTTGAAGATGATCCACATTCACCTCCATTTTTGCTTTTTTTATGTTTTTATTTTTTTTTAAATATTTAAAGTTATTTCCCTGTCCCCATTTTTTTGTAGGGCACTTGCCCTACCCTTACCCCCATTTTACTTCCTTTTGCAGCCCTCTAGGGCTTTCCAGGACTTTGTTACAGCCATTTTTGTGCCTAAAAGTTCGGGTCCCCATTGATTTCAATGGGGTTCGTTGTCCGTGCGATCGTTCGGGTTCCGTCCGGACCCGGACCCGGACTTTGTCCCGAAGTTCGGACGGACCAGCAGAACCCGAACTTCCAGAGGTTCGCTCAACTCTAATGAAGAGGTTATATGAACCCCAATATATTTCAGGGAATGGGAGCACCAGCGCTAGGGAAATTTATGTAGGAGGTGAGCAAGAAGGTCTGAGGGGTTGTGAATTGGTAAGGCTTCTATTTTTGTAGTGTTGACTTTATATCCTGATAAAGCTCCATAAGAAGATAGCAAGATATGTAGCGATGGTAGGGAGACAAGGGGGTTAGTTAATGTCAGCAAAATATAATCTACAACAATGACAGATAATTTACTGTAGCAGAACTGATGTGGTGTCGCATCAGAACTCCCTGGATATCCGGCAGTGATCAAATGGCCTCAGCCAGGGGTTCCAAGCATAGGATAAACAACAGAGGGAAAAGTGGACAACCCTGCCAGGGGCCATTAGCCAAAGAAAATATGGAGGATAATTGAACCTGAGAAGTAGGGTTAGAGTATAAGGCAATTAGTGCATTGAAGAAGGGACCTTCTGTAGGATAAGGTTGCAAACATATACATCCAGGTGAGGAGGTCAAAAGCCTTCTGTGCGTCAAGGCTTAACACCAATGTAGGACGAGGAAACCTGTTTATAAGGACAATGAGATCTATTGTTCGCTTAATGTGGTCTCCAGCGTGCCTAGCTGGTACGGAACCTACCTGATCTTTATTAATCAATTGTGGGAGTAGCTGGGTAGGTCTGTTGGCCAAGATCTTTGTGAAAATGTTGTAATCCGAATACAGAAGGGATATAGGCCTATAACTATTGGAAATAGAGGGGTCTTTGCTGGGCTTAGGGATGGCAGGATATGTGAATGTAGGAAAGAAGAACGAGCAGTATTCCCCTGAAGGAAAGAACTATAAAGGTGTAACAGGTGGGGGAAAAAGATGGGTAAAAAATGTTTTGCAACAGGAGTAGGAGAGTCCATCTGGGCCCGGTGATTTATGAAGCAGAAGGTCCTTAAATACTTGCATACATTCTTCAGGAGAAACAGCCACATTAAGTGAGGCTAGATTGGAGGGCGATCATTTTGGCAAATTGGAAGTTGCAAAGAATATGTCTTGCTGGAAATGAAAATGGTTTATAGGGAAATAGGCAATCATATAATTTGTGGATAGATGTTCCCAAAGATCTTGGTCATTGTACAGGGACAATATGTCCGGGGTACCATCAGCCTACATAAGTAAGTCAGGGCAAGAGTGGAATGGGCGGTGTCTAAGTTTGTTTACCGACATTCTATGGGGTTTATTGGAAAATTCATAGAGATGTTGTTTCACCCAAGACAAGGATTTGGCAGTTTTATTCATGGCCAGGGCTTTTAATTGATTGCGTAGACAAATAACCTCACGGAGGTGTGACACTGTGAGGGAACACAAAAGCAATTGCTCCAAGGCCCTCAACTTGCTGAGCAGGGAGATGCTAAGGCTGTCTCCAGATATGCATAGCCCACAAAAGAAGGCACTATGAGCCTCCCGCAGCATGGACGCCTCCTGAACAGAGCCAAACTCAATTAGGTCCTTTGCCCATTTATCTTTAGTAGCCAGAGATTGAAGGAGGAGGTCATTAAGGTGCCAATAGCAGTTTCTGGGGCCAGAGGTTGACAGTGCAATATCCATGTTTACAGTATAGGGTCGTGGTCTGATTAGGTAATTGGGGCAATTTCAGAGGCTACAGTGCAAATCAAGAGAGGGGCTGAAATAAAGAAGTGAACTGGGGAATATTTTATGAGGAGGAGAATAATATATATACTGTCTATGGATGTTTAATTCTCCAGGAGTCAAGTAGTTTGTAGGCTCTAATTCATTTACGAAAGGAAACGGCCTGGGAAAGAACGCTTTGCAAAGGTGTATTATAGAAAAACATATGTCTATCCTTATTTGGAGACATGACCACATTAAAATCCCCACAAATGATCATGTTGGGTTGGCAAAAATGTTGGATGCTTTCAAAGACTTCATTGATAAATTGAATTTGTCCCATGTTCGGGGCATATATATTAATAAGAGTAAAGGAGGAGGACATATAGTCACAGTTCAGGGCAATATAGTGACCATGGGGGTCAATTAGAGTATCCTTAACCCGTAAAGGGCAATACTTTATAATCAGGATTGCTACCCCAGCCTTCCCAGAAGCATTTGAGGAGATGTAGGAGGTAGGAAAATATTTAGAGGCAAATTTGAGAGCACCACCAGCATGGAAGTCAGTTCCCCTGTCCCCCGTGCTGATGTGCAAAGGCAAACACATATATAGGTCAAACATGCATGTGTTAGCGGTGTTTGTACTACACATGTGAGGTATCGCCACAAGCGTTATAGCAAGAGAAATAATTCTAGCACCAGACCTTCTGTATAACTCTAAACTGGTAATCGGTGTACACAGTTTTAAAATGTGACAAGTTAGTTATCTATTTACTCGGTGTAACATCATCCTTTATATTTTACCAAACAATTTTATTTATTTAACCACCTCCCGCCTGGCCTATAGCAAAATGACCGCTGGGCGTGGGGGTTTCATTATTCTGACCGGACTTCATATGATATCCGGCAGGATAACTCGCGACAGCGCGCCTGCCCATAATACTGATCTTGGTAAAGAGCCTCCGTCGGAGGCTCTTTACCATGTGATCAGCTGCGACCGATCATGGCTGATCCCAATGTAAACAGGAAGAGCTGTGTATCAGTTTTTCCTCTACTCGCGCCTGCAGACATGAGTAGAGGAGAGCTGGTTGGGGGCTCTCCTGACAAGGGGGTCTGATTGTTTATCACTGCAGCCCCCCCGAGGATCGCCACCCAGGACCACCAGGGGTGCCACCCAAGACCACCAGGGAGCTCACCCAGGAACCATCAGGGAGCCCACCCAGGAACCATCAGGGAGCCCACCCAGGAACCATCTGGGAGCCCACCCAGGGACAATTAGGGAGCCAACCCACCAAAGACCACCAGGTAAGGGGCACACACTATACTATAGGAATGGCACTGTGCCCATCTGTGATGCTTGCCAGTGCCTCCTTATCAGTGCCATCAATTAGTGCCCATCAGTGCCACCTATCAGTGCCCAGTGCCCCCTATCAATGCCCATCAGTGCCGTCTATGAGTGCCCATTAGTGCCGCTCATCAGTACCCGTCAGTGCTGCTTATCAGTGCATCCTATCAGTGCCCATCAGTGCTGCATATAAGTGCCTCACCATCAGTGCTACCTCATCAGTGCTCATCAGTGATGGAGAAAACGTACTTCTTTACAAAGTTTTGTGACAGAAACAAAGAAAAACTTTATTTTTTTTTCTAAATGTTTGGTCTTTTTTTATTTGTAGTGCAAAAAATAAAAACCCCAGAGGTGATCAAATACCACCAAAAGAAACCTCTATTTGTGGGAAAAAATTATAACAATTTTGTTTGGGTACAACATTGCATGACCGCGTGTGACAGCGCTGAAACCTGAATATTGGTCTGGGCAGGAAGGGGGAAAAATGCCCAGTGTTGAAGTGGTTAAATCAATTTCAATTGTATTTTTTAAAAAACAAATTGTGTTTGAAAAACTGCTGCACAAATATTGTGTGACATAAAAATATGCAACATCCACCATTTTATTTTCTAGGGTCTCTGCTTAAAATATATATAACTCTTGGTGGTTCTAAGTAGTTTTCTAGCAAAAAAATGATGATTTTTTTACATGTGTGGGAGAGATATTAGAATAGGCTTGGGTGGCGAGTGATGAAGGTCTCGTATTCAGACACTGTATGGTGCTGCAATCTTATGGTTATTTTGATACAGTGAGCTCACATTTATTTTATTATTTCTATTATTAGGTGAGTATGATTTTTTTTTATTATTATTATTTTCCATACTTCTCTTTTCAATTTTTTTTTTACACCAGATTTGCCAACATGCCTATTGTTGGGCCTCGTTGAGATGTCTGTTGAAACCCATTCTGTGGGTAGGCCACGTTTGCTATTGTGCCTGCACCCCCCCTGAGCTACGCACAGGCAGCTTACGCATGGACACAGCCGCATGTCAAAATCTTACATGCATGCAAGAGCGGGAGCACAAATCCAAATGCACACTCTCTACATTCAGAATCCATGTACCCACTCCTTACCACGTGGGTATGTCCAACTGTGTCAATGCAGCTGCTGCATCTGCATCCACCTCTATAAGCTGCCTGTGCACTGCTCAGGGTGGAAGCAGGTGCCAAAGCAAACATGGCATGCGCACAGAACGGGTGACAAAGCCCCCTCAGAATGAAGCCTTAACCGGATAATACTCTTGACAAGGAGGGTGACAGAAATGCTATCAGTTTCATTAACCACTTCAGCCCCACAAGGATTTACCCCCTTAATGACCAGGCCATTATTTGCAATACAGCACTGCGTTACTTTAAGGGCCAGTTCACACCACATGCAGTCCAGTGCGTTTTTTTTCTGGATCAAAAACGCATGGAAAGTAGGTTATATGGCTTTCAATGGCTTAGTTCACACCAGTGCAGTCAGTTCCAGTGCGTTCCAGCTCCAGAAAAAAAAGTAGAACATGCTGCATTTTCCATGCACTGAACTGTACTGGAACGTGGTAAAACGCATCAAAAACGCACCAGAACGCACTAAAACGCGCTGGAACGCACCTACATGCAGCAAAAACGGACTGGAACGCACATGTCCTAAGAAAAAAAGGGGGGAAAAACTGCACTGGACTGCATCAAAAAAGCACCGGAACGGACCGGAAACGCGTCAAAAACGCGCATGCAGAAAAGCATCCGGAACGCATCCGGACTGCGTTTCTATGGTGTGAACTGGCCCTAACTGACAATTGTACGGTCGTGCGGCGTTGTACCCAAATTAAATGTATCTCCTTTTTTTCCCCACAAGTAGAGCTTTCTTTTGGTGGTATTTGATCCCCTCTGAAGTTTGTATTTTATGCACTATAAACAAACAAAAGACAGACAATTCGGGGGAAAAAAATATCTTTTACTTTCTGCTATAAAACACATCCAATAATAAAATGTAAAAAATGTAAAAAATCGAATTTCTTCATCAATTTAGGCCAATATGTATTCTGATACATGTTTTTGGTAAAGAAAAAAAAAAAATCCCAATGAGTGTTTATTGATTGGTTTGCACAAAACGTATAGCATCTACAAACTTAGAGGGTTATTTTTTTTTACTAGTAAAGGCGGCGATCAGCAATTTCTAGTGGGGACTGCGACATTGTGGCAGACAAATCAGACACCTAAGCCAAACCCGAACACTTTAGCAGCCTGAGACACCTTTGGTTGACCCAAGTAGAGTAGTAATGCAAACCATATTGTCCATATTGTGCTGCAGCGAACCATGGGTGTGACCAAATTGCTCTTGCTGACATCATTTCCCTACTATCCAGTGATGCCGAGCCTGCTCCCAGACAACCACCCGCAGTGTGACTATCTTGGTTACTTGGGTAGTTACAGCCCAGTCCAAATAATGTGTCCGGGATTCGGTCTCCCTGAAACCCGAACACATGATTCAAAACCCAGACCGTTCGGGTGAATCCCAAACAGGTGGCAACCCTACACCTAACTGACACTTTTTTGGGAGCCAGTGACACTGATACAGTGATCAGTGCTAAAAATATGCACTGTCACTGTACTAATGACACTGGCAGGGAAGGGGTTAACATCAGGGGTGATCGAAGGGTTAAGTGTGTCCCTAGGAGGTGCTTGCTAACTGTGGGGGGGGGGGGTGGAATGACTGGGGGAGCACAAAGATCCGTGTTCCTGCTTAGCAGGAACAGAAGATCACTATGTTATTCTCTGTCAGAATGGCGATCTACCTTGTTTACCTAAGCAAATCACTGTTCTGCCTCTATGGGGAATGATCAGTGGGCCCAGGCAGATGCGATGGACCTGCTGATTGGCTCCCCTATGTATTCTGCTACATATTTTTGGTTAAAAAAATCCCACTAAGCGTATATTGATTGCTTTGAGCAAATGTTACAGCGTCTCCAAACCACGGGATATATATGGAATTTTTATTTATTTCATTTTTCTACTAGTAATGGCGGCAATCAGCGACTTATAGTGGGACTGTGATGTTGCAGTGGACAATCGGACAGTAAATGAGGCTTCTGTCACTGTTTTAGGAACCACTGACACTAATACAGTGATCAGCACTAAACATGTGCACTGTCACTGTACTAATGACACGGACTGGGAAAGGGTTAAACATATAGGGTGATCAAAGGGTTAACTGTGTGCCTAGCCAGTGTTTATGTACTGTGGGAGGTGCTTTTACTAGGGGAAGACATGGATCCATGTCCCTGCTTTGCAGAGACAAAGGTTCAATGCTTTCCCTAGTGATAGAACGGCAATCTGCCTTGTTTACATAGGCAGGCTGCTGTCCTGCCTGTGTACCGAATGATCGGTGGGTGCCAGTGGACATCAAGTCCACAGTACCTGCTGATCAGCCCCTGCTGTGTATATTGATTGCAGGAGCGAGCCATTAGCTGCGTGCATTTGCATTTGCGGAACTGCAGGAACGAGCCATTACCGGCGTGCATTTGCGAAACTGTAGGAGTGAGCCATTAGCGGCGTGCATTTGTATTTGCAGAACTGCAGGAGTGAGCCATTAGCAGCGGGCATTTGCATAACTGCAGGAGTGAGCCATTAGCGGCGTGCATTTGCGAAACTGCAGGAGCGAGCCATCAGCGGCGCGCATTTGCGGAACTGCAGGAGCGAGCCATCAGCGGCGCGCATTTGCGGCACTGCAGGAGCGAGCCATTAGCGGCGCACATTTGCATTTGCGAAACTGCAGGAGCGAGCCATTAGCGGCGCACATTTGCGGAACTGCAGGAGTGAACCATTAGCGGCGTGCATTTGCGAAACTGCAGGAGTGAGCCATTAGTGGCGTGCATTTGCATTTGCGAAACTGCAGGAGCGAGCCATTAGCGGCGTGCATTTGCGGAACTGCAGGAGCGAGCCATTAGCGGCATGCATTTGCATTTGCGAAACTGCAGGAGCAAGCCATTACTGGCGCACATTTGCATTTGTGGAACTGCAGAAGTGAGCCATTAGCGGCGTGCATTTGCGGAACTGCAGGAGTGAGCCATTACCGGCATGCATTTGCATTTGCAGAACTGCAGTAGTGAGCCATTAGCGGCGTGCATTTGCAGAACTGCAGGAGTGAGCCATTACCGGCGTGCATTTGCATTTGCAGAACTGCAGGAGTGAGCCATTACCGGCGTGCATTTGCATTTGCAGAACTGCAGTAGTGAGCCATTAGCGGTGTGCATTTGCGTAACTGCAGGAGTGAGCCATTACCGGCGTGCATTTGCATTTGCAGAACTGCAGTAGTGAGCCATTAGCGGCGTGCATTTGCGGAACTGCAGGAGTGAGCCATTACTGGCGCACATTTGCATTTGTGGAACTGCAGAAGTGAGCCATTAGCGGCGTGCATTTGCGGAACTGCAGGAGTGAGCCATTATCGGCATGCATTTGCATTTGCAGAACTGCAGTAGTGAGCCATTAGCGGCGTGCATTTGCGGAACTGCAGGAGTGAGCCATTACCGGCGTGCATTTGCATTTGCAGAACTTCAGGAGCAAGCCACCAGCGGCGTGCATTTGCGGAACTGCAAGAGCGAGCCATTACCGGCATGCATTTGCATTTGCAGAACTGCAGTAGTGAGCCATTAGCGGCGTGCATTTGCGAAACTGCAGGAGTGAGCCATTAGTGGTGTGCATTTGCATTTGCGGAACTGCAGGAGTGAGCCATTACCGGCATGCATTTGCATTTGCAGAACTGCAGGAGTGAGCCATTAGCGGCGCACATTTGCATTTGCGGAACTGCAGGAGTGAGCCATTACCGGCATGCATTTGCATTTGCAGAACTGCCGGAGCGAGCCATTAGCGGCGTGCATTTGCGGAACTGCAGGAGTGAGCCATTACCGGCGTGCATTTGTATTTGCAGAACTTCAGGAGCAAGCCACCAGCGGCGTGCATTTGCGGAACTGCAAGAGCGAGCCATTACCGGCATGCATTTGCATTTGCAGAACTGCAGTAGTGAGCCATTAGCGGCGTGCATTTGCGAAACTGCAGGAGTGAGCCATTAGTGGTGTGCATTTGCATTTGCGGAACTGCAGGAGTGAGCCATTACCGGCATGCATTTGCATTTGCGGAACTGCAGGAGTGAGCCATTACCGGCATGCATTTGCATTTGCAGAACTGCAGTAGTGAGCCATTAGCGGCGTGCATTTGCGAAACTGCAGGAGTGAGCCATTAGTGGTGTGCATTTGCATTTGCGGAACTGCAGGAGTGAGCCATTACCGGCATGCATTTGCATTTGCAGAACTGCAGGAGTGAGCCATTAGCGGCGCACATTTGCATTTGCGGAACTGCAGGAGTGAGCCATTACCGGCATGCATTTGCATTTGCAGAACTGCAGGAGCGAGCCATTAGCGGCGTGCATTTGCGAAACTACAGGGAGGGAGGAAAAAAAAAAACCTGAAACATTCTCAGTCAGACGACAAATTAGAAAAGGAAATCAAATGAATATTTATTTCTATTTCAGGTTCTCACAGTTCCTGGATTCTGCTTCTGTCTGCTCTGTTGCTTCTGGTATCATCCATGTGATGAGGGCACGTCGTGGACCAGATATTATATGAGTGATGTGGAAGGGGCATGATTGACGCAACTTTCAAATCAACATCTCACTAACGAATAGAAGAGACGTTTACAGAAGAATTTTGGATTTGTCTTCTCGGCCTTTATTTGCTTGGATGTGTTTTGCATTGATGACAATAAAGAGTCATTGCGGGGGGTTGATTTACTGCTGTTCATTTTGCAAGGGAATTTGCACTTTCCAAGGGAATTTTAATGACTGAGGTGAAGCTCTGCTGCCTTCCATCATCCAATCCAAGTGCAAGCAAAAATATATATTTTTTTAAATTTTCCTTGCACATGATTGGGTATTCTTTGCAAAGTGAAATTTCACTACATTCCCTAAAAGCTTTGGGGAAAATTCTCTTGCAAAATTGCAACTTCCCTTACAAAATGAACAGTCTGTTCGCCTGTAGTAAATCCCCTCCATGAATCGTGACATTGCAGACTGTAAATGTGTTTTCTAGAAACCCTTTTCTTCTGATTTACAAGATTGTTACTTCCTGGAAATAAATGTCTTCAAAACTATAATAATTATTGCTATTAGCAGAACCTTAATTTTCTATATGACCTGAATGATTTGCAGTGAATAACATGCTGTAAAGTAAGATGTATTCTCCAGGGATCATGTTACATAGTTATATAATGTAGTAGGTAAGGTTGAATATGGTCACCAGTCCATCCAGTTCAACCTGTCTGTGTGTTTATTAGGCTTTTGCAATTCGTTTTGTTCCGAATTTCGTTTTTACTGAATTTTGCAAAATTGATCTATTCGGACGAATTCCAAACTTCGAATTTCCGAGTTTTTCCGAATTTTTGTTTTTCCGATTTGAAAAATCAGAAATGTGCGGTAATTCAGCAATTGCGGTAATTCAGAAATTTGTGGTAATTCAGCAAGTGCGTTAATTGCGATAATTCAGAAATGTGCGGTAATTTGGTAATTGCTTTAATTCGGAAAATCAGCAATCGGAACAGCCGAAAATCCAAAAGTTCAAACATTTTGAAAATAACAAAGAACATTTGAAATAATAACTAACTAATAAATAACTATTAAATTATTGGTATTGGGATTTCCTTGAAAATATGGCTGCAAGTGATACATTTCATATTTAAACACTTGCCGACCATCAACCGCAGGTTGACGGCGACAAGATGGCTCGATATCGCAAAATGCTGTCATACGATGGCGGCTGCGATATCATGCACTGTGAGCGTGCCGGAGGCGTGCCTGCACGCTCACTGTGTCCGGGGGGGGGCAAGGAGCGGGTGCGGCGGACTCGATCTCCGCCGGCTACCCGCGATGCCCCCCCCCCCGCAGTGAAAGAATGGAGGTCCTTGTAAGTAAACACAGATCTCCGTTCTGTGAGAGGGGGAAGGGCTGTGATCACAGCCTTCCTCTATATGGAAACTGTGATCGCTCCCTTTCCCCTGTTAGGGCAGTCCCCCCACAGTTAGAACCCGCCCAGGGAACACAGTTAACCCTTAGAGCGCCCCCTCCAGGTTAACCCCTTCACTACCAATGGCATTTACACTGTAATCAGTGCATTTTTATAGCACTGATCGCTGTATAAATGCCAATGGCCCCAAAAAAGTGTCAAAATGGTCCGACATGTCTGCTGCAATATCGCAGTACCGCTAAAAATTGCAGATCGTTGCCATTACTAATAAAAATAATAAAAACCCCAGAAATGAATTCTCATTGTTCGTAAACGCGGCCTCCTTTGCGTAAACTAATCAATAAACGCCAATTGCAATTTTTTTTATCACACATATGAGGAAGAATATAAATCGGCCAAAACCGATGAAAAAAATGTTTTTTTTATATTTTTTTTTTGGATTTGTATTTTAGCAAAAAGTAAGAAATTTGGGTTTTTTTGCAAAATTGTCGCTCTTCTTTTCTTTATAGCAATGATCAGAAATGACGCAGAGGGGATCAAATACCACCAAAAGAAAGCTCTATTTGTGGGAAAAAAAGACGCAAATTTAGTTTGGATACAACGTCGCATGACTGTGCAATTGTCAGTTAAAGCGACGCAGCGCCGAAATGCAAAAAGGGCTCCGGTCCTAAAGTGGGAAATCCTTCTGGGGCTGAAGTGGTTAAGTTCACTAACAGCCACATTTTCAAGGAAATTCCAATACCTATAATTTTTAATAGGCATTTATTATCATTTCAAATGTTCTTTCTTATTTCAGATTTTTTACGAATTTTTGTTTTTCCGATTCAGAAATTTTCAGTAATTCCACAATTGCGATAATTTGGAAATTTGTAGTAATTTGGCAAGTGCAGTAATTGCGATAATTCGGAAATATGTGGTAAATTGGCAATTGCGGTAATGCAGAGATTCGGAAATTCGGCAATCGGAACAGCCGAAACTCCAAAATTTTAAAGTTTGGGAATTCGAAAATAACAAAGAATGTTTGAAATAATAACTACCTAATAAATAACTATTACAATATAAGTATTGGAATTTCCGTGAAATTTGGCTGTTAGTGAACTTAAATATGAAATTTATCACTGACAGTCATATTTTCAAGGACATTCCAATACCTATAATTTAATAGCTATTTATTATTTCAAAAGTTCTTTGTTATTTTCATATTTTCAGGTTTCTGAATTTCCAAATTTTCAAATTTCGGCTGTTCTGTTTGCCGAATTACAGCAATTGCCAAATTACTGTGAATTACTGCAATTGCCGAATTACTGCAAATTTCCGAATTACTGCAATTTCTCAATTACCGCAATTGCCGAATTACTACAAATTTTGAAATTACCGCAAATGCTGAATTACCGCAATTGCCGAATTACCCCGAATTTCCGAATTACCGCAATTGCCAAATAACCGCAATTGCCGAATTACCCCAAATTTCCAAATTCTGAATTTTTTGAATTTCCGAAAAAATAAAAAGACAGAAAAAACTAAAACAAACTAATTGTTCAGCCATGCACAAGTCTAGTATTTATGTCCTTACCACTTTCCACATCCCTGTACATTGTGCTCGCTAAGAAACACATCTAGGAAGCTAAGCTAAGAAACACATTGATTAAAAGAATACAACTCACATTTTCAAAGGTCACCAAGCGCTTGTGGGTCTGGCAATCAATGCAACAACATCAGAACAGCACAGTTGTTTTACTTTAATCAATAAATTGTTCAGTACGTTTTTACATTATGTGGAGCTATTTTTCCTTCTTTTTGGGTTATAATGGATTATTGGATACCTGTTGAATACCCAATGAACATGAGTACCTGACTGGCAGATCTACAGCAGAAAGACAAATTGGTTGTGTTACACCCCCTGCAAATTCAGGCCCAGATGGTAAACGCCAGTCTGTTTCCACGCTATCTGGTAAGAGTCTGGATTGTTCGGTGGTGGATCACATTTTTGGTGGATTCTGAATAACTATTAGGTACTATACCCCTTACTTGCTTTGACCCAGCAGACATATGTCCGTCTGTGTCCAGTCATTCTGGTAAGCCTCTGTGATAATAGGTGGGGGATTTCTTCAATACGCACTTGGTGATACATTTAATGGATCTTCTATGGAGTTTCCATATGGAGGACTTATGAACTTTCTTCACTGATTGCACTTTATAAAGGCACATATTATCGAACACACCGATTAGCCAATGTCACATCAGCTTGGGTGTTTCCCTTAAATGAATGCCTCAAATGCATATGATGGCATGTAATTTTACAAAAAAAAAAAAAATCACAGACTAGTAAACGTGAAGGGTGTTATTTTTTTATTTTTATTTTTTTAATTTGCTTGTGCGCTGGAAAAATTACAACAGCTACCTTAGGTGGGTGGGATTTGCACTCATGACCTAAGTGCTTTTTGGACATCAGTGCAATCCACTAAGAATTTGCGCTAAGTACACTGAGACCTACATAATAGTGTAGTATGATTAAAGAATGAACATCAATAACTACAGTACTGCTTTATAATCTCTTATAAAATGAAATGAACATGACAAAAAAAAAAAAAAAACATATAACAGATATGTACCTGTAAATGTTCAATGCATGTGACTGTACAGAATAGCAGACATTGCTCTGTAATAATCATTCATAACTGCATTCATTAGCAAATGAAGAAAACAAACTATGAACAATAATTGTAATATACTGTAAATAAACAGCTGCACACGTGGTAGAGCACATCCCACAGAATAATATTTTATTCACATACATGTGATCATGGCTGCAGTGCAGTTCCATATAGTAAACTTGTCTGCAATTGGCACTTGTGAATTCGCGGCTACGCCGATTTGGTATTTATTAATGCATGTTCGCATGTATTAGCACACCTTTTCATTTGCCTGTTGTCCTAGTTAAGGGCTCATTTTTTTTAAATTGGGAGTAATTAGATGTAGAGCGACCATTGCTTCCCTTTTTTTCTTAGCAAATGAACCCCATAGTATCCTGATGAACTGGAAAAATAATATATGGAAAATACCCATGTGTCATACCTTAAATAGACCACAAGATGGAGACAGCATTCACTCCCGATATCTACTTTTCTACAAGTACACATACATTTACAGTGCTGCCCTTAATTATTCATACCCCTGGCAAATTTTGACTTAAAGTTACTTTTATTCAACCAGCAAGTCATTTTTTATGGTAAATGACACAGGTGTCTCCCAAAAGATAATAAGATGATGTACAAGAGGCATTATTGTGGAAAAAAAAACATTTCTCAGCTTTTATTTACATTTGAGGAAAAAGTGTCCAGTCCAAAATTATTCATACCCTTCACAAGCTGTCACAGTCTGCGGGAAAATCAAAAGTTCTATACCATTCCAAATAGTCCAAGCTGTTCTAAAGCATCCTAATTACCCTGATTAATTGGGAACAGCTGTTTTAATCAACTCAACAGGCGAAAAACAGCCGCTCTCTGCAGTTGGTTTGTGGACAGTCATGGCTAAGACAAAGGAGCTCAATGAGGACCTGCGGCTGCGCATTGTGGCTGCTCACAAGTCAGGAAAGGGCTACAAGGCCATTTCTAAATGTTTTCAAGTTCCAGCGGCTACAGTGCAAAGTATTATTAAAAAATACAAGATGTTCCGCGCTGTGGAAAATCTCGGAGGACGTGGTTGGAAGCCAAAAGTGACACCTGTGCTGGTCAGGAGGATAGTTAGAGAGGTGAAAAAGAATCCAAGGATCACCACCAAGGCCATCTTGGTGAATCTGGGCTCTGCTGGTGGCAATGTCTCAAGGCAGACAATCCAATGGACACTGCACACTGCTGGGTTCCACCAGACCAAGGAGGACGCCAGTTCTCCAGATAAGGCACACAAAAGCTTGCTTGGCCTTTGCAAAAGCTCATCTGGACAAAGAAGAAGACTTCTGGTCTTCTGTGTTATGGTCAGATGTAACAAAAATTGAATTGTTTGGTCACAATGATGTTTCCTTCATGTGGCGTAAAAAAGGAGAAACCTTCAACCCAAAGAACACCATCCCCACTGTCAAACATGGTGGTGGGAACCTAATTCTTTGGGGGTGTTTTTCAGCCAATGGATCAGGGAACCAAATCACAGTAAACAGCACCATGAAAAAAGAGCAATGCCAGAGGATTCTCAACAACAACATCAGGCAGTCTGCAGAGAAACTTGGCCTTGGGCACCATTGGACATTTCAGCATGACAATGACCCAAAACACACAGCAAAAGTGGTGAAGAAATGGATCAGCAGACAACAACATTAACGTTTTGGAGTGGTCCAGCCAGAGTCCAGACTTGAATCCAATTGAGAATCTGTGGAGGCAGCTAAAGATCAGGGTGATGGCAAGAAGACCCTCCAACCTGAAAGATTTGGAGCTCATTGCTAAAGATGAATGGGCAAAAATACCTGTGGAGACATGCAAAAAGCTGGTCTGCAATTATAGAAAGTGTTTGATTGCTGTAATAGCCAATAAAGGCTTTTCTATTGATTATTGAGAAGGGTATGAATAATTTTGGACTGGACACTTTTTGCTCAAATGTAAATAAAAGCTGAGAAATAATAAATACAATAATCCCTGCGCAAGGACTGAAGTTATAAATTAGACTGCAGCCTTCCGGTACCTTCCTAATTAAGGAAGCAAATGATCATGAAGTGGAATGAACGGATATGGCGCTGTCTTAAAATTATTAATAAAATGTTAGATATACTGTGAGTTTGTGCTTTAAAGTGCTTGAGGTGCAAAATGAATAAAGGTTACTTAAAATCCATATCATATAAAACATAAATGATTGTGAAAAAATATGTATAAAAGCTGAGATGCTGTGAACAAAACGTGAAATGCTGTCAAGTGGATATCAAGCTTAAGGTGGGTGTTTTTAAAAATTAATGATTGTTACCAGGTGTAAAGTATAAAAAGTATTAAAACGTATTAAAAATGTGTGAGGAGCATTATTAAGATGTAATTGGTAAAACAACAAAGTGGATGTAAAGTCGCGCGTATAAAACAGATTATTGAAGTATCACATGCAGTGGTATTTAAAGAATGTTGAGGTTTCAGATGAGCCCAAACAAGTAATTTCCGTAAAAAGTCCGTAAAAATTCCCCGGATGGATACCAAGTGGATATACAGTCACATATACACTCTTACAGCTGTTCAAATCTTATTTGTACTAATGTGGTCTTATAGAGGGAGCAGAACCTCTTATTGATATCAGCTGTCTATAATGGGTCCATAAAAAGCCAACAAAGTGGATATACAGATCAGATGTGCATGAGGCAAATATTTTCCAATATAAAACTTTAGTGTCTATGAGGCAACGTGCTGATAGGTGATCTTCCAAAATTCAGTGTGGCTAGTAGATGAAAAATCACTCGTGCTCACCCCCGATGTGCCCTCACTTACCAGATACTCCACACCCCTCAGGGGTCTCTCGCGTGTGGTAAATGAGGTCTTTGAAATCTCCGGGGTACAGCTCCTCTTTCCCAGTCACAGTTGAGTTGCGTTCCTCCTTTGACCGTTCCCAGCTTCAGCTGTTGCAGCTAGATTTCACTCCCAACTTCCTCCAGCCATCAACGGTTCACCCAGACGTTTTTTCAAAGTGATATGTGGAAAAACAGATTGCCTTGATAGTGTAGTATTTCCCCAAAAAAGTATTTATTCAGAAAAGGGATTTTGGTATAAAAAACTTCAAAGTAAAACACAAGGATCAAAAACGTTCCAATAGAAAAAGCAGGCTAACACCTGCTTGAGGAAGGTAAGATTGCCTTCCTCCCTCTTAGTTCATTTGCGCTCCAGGCAGCGGTGTACTCGAAACCGGAAGTGACGTAGTTGTGTGCGGCCACGCCTTACGCGTTTCGTCATTAGACGTCGTCTGAGGCAGTGGCCATCTTTGTGCACCCTTTGATATATATACACCTCACCAGAGGCGGAAACTACTTCCAATTGGTCACTTCTGGAAAGGAGGATTTTTTAATTGGATGAGATGGATCATTAAGTAGCGGAGGGTTGTATTATACTACTATCACAAATTATTTATTTCATGACTTGAACCTCGAGGCAGGATGAATCTAACCGTCCCCATTAACATTGCATTTAATAACATATATAAAAAAAACGCTTTTAGCAACTTGCCTAGCGTTATGCATTATATTGTTAGTATAGACAAATGTATGTAAATTATTATCCCGGCAGTCATAAATTACCTAAAACTGCACATCAATATTATAAGTACATAACATCTAATAAAAATCTATAAAAGGTCACCAATGTGACAAGCATCTTGTGTATTAAAAATATTAATTTTTTTTTTTTTTTTTTTTAATTCTTTTTTAATTTTAAAACATTTTTTAATATTTTTAATACACAAGATGCTTGTCACATTGGTGACCTTTTATAGATTTTTATTAGATGTTATGTACTTATAATATTGATGTGCAGTTTTAGGTAATTTATGACTGCCGGGATAATAATTTACATACATTTGTTTATACTAACAATATAATGCATAACGCTAGGCAAGTTGCTAAAAGCGTTTTTTTTTATATATGTTATAAAATGCAATGTTAATGGGGACGGTTAGATTCATCCTGCCTCGAGGTTCAAGTCATGAAATAAATAATTTGTGATAGTAGTATAATACAACCCTCCGCTACTTAATGATCCATCTCATCCAATTAAAAAAATCTCCTTTCCAGAAGTGACCAATTGGAAGTAGTTTCCGCCTCTGGTGAGGTGTATATATATCAAAGGGTGCACAAAGATGGCCACTGCCTCAGACGACGTCTAATGACGAAACGCGTAAGACGTGGCCGCACACAACTACGTCACTTCCGGTTTCGAGTACACCGCTGCCTGGAGCGCAAATGAACTAAGAGGGAGGAAGGCAATCTTACCTTCCTCAAGCAGGTGTTAGCCTGCTTTTTCTATTGGAAAGTTTTTGATCCTTGTGTTTTACTTTGAAGTTTTTTATACCAAAATCCCTTTTCTGAATAAATACTTTTTTGGGGAAATACTACACTATCAAGGCAATCTGTTTTTCCACATATCACTTTGAAAAAACGTCTGGGTGAACCGTTGATGGCTGGAGGAAGTTGGGAGTGAAATCTAGCTGCAACAGCTGAAGCTGGGAACGGTCAAAGGAGGAACGCAACTCAACTGTGACTGGGAAAGAGGAGCTGTACCCCGGAGATTTCAAAGACCCCATTTACCACACGCGAGAGACCCCTGAGGGGTGTGGAGTATCTGGTAAGTGAGGGCACATCGGGGGTGAGCACGAGTGATTTTTCATCTACTAGCCACACTGAATTTTGGAAGATCACCTATCAGCACGTTGCCTCATAGACACTAAAGTTTTATATTGGAAAATATTTGCCTCATGCACATCTGATCTGTATATCCACTTTGTTGGCTTTTTATGGACCCATTATAGACAGCTGATATCAATAAGAGGTTCTGCTCCCTCTATAAGACCACATTAGTACAAATAAGATTTGAACAGCTGTAAGAGTGTATATGTGACTGTATATCCACTTGGTATCCATCCGGGGAATTTTTACGGACTTTTTACGGAAATTACTTGTTTGGGCTCATCTGAAACCTCAACATTCTTTAAATACCACTGCATGTGATACTTCAATAATCTGTTTTATACGCGCGACTTTACATCCACTTTGTTGTTTTACCAATTACATCTTAATAATGCTCCTCACACATTTTTAATACTTTTTTTAATACTTTTTATACTTTACACCTTTTAACAATCATTAATTTTTAAAAACACCCACCTTAAGCTTGATATCCACTTGACAGCATTTCACGTTTTGTTCACAGCATCTCAGCTTTTATACATATTTTTTCACAATCATTTATGTTTTATATGATATGGATTTTAAGTAACCTTTATTCATTTTGCACCTCAAGCACTTTAAAGCACAAACTCACAGTATATCTAACATTTTATTAATAATTTTAAGACAGCGCCGTATCCATTCATTCCACTTCAAAAGCTGAGAAATGTTTTTTTTCCCACAATAATGCCTCTTATACATCGTCTTATTATCTTTTGGGAGACACCTATGTCATTTCCCGTCAAAAAATTACTTGCTGGTTGAATAAAAGTAACTTTAAGTCAAAATTTGCCAGTGGTATGAATAATTATGGGCAGCACTGTATATGTGTATATATATATATATATATATTAATATTAATTCTTAGGCTCACCATTGTGCATAAATATATGACATTTGGTTATGCATAGAAAAAAAAGTTAAAACATAAAAAAAAAAAAAAAAAAATAAGTGAACAAAAAAATCTCTGTCATCTGTCTTTTTTTTTTGTAGAAGAAAAAAAAAATAAAACATTTCAAGAAAAAACACATAAAATAACAATTAAATATAAATGAAAAAAAAAAACTTTTAAAGCCCATTGCTAAAGTAAGAAATACCTTATGGTTATTTTAGATATGCTTTCCAATCTAGAGGAAAATTATGTTTTATTGATAAGAAATTTTATGTAAAATATATATATATTTATACAGCATATTGTTAGGCTCTTATTGGTGTGTGAATTTATTTTAGTTTTTAGCATTTGTTTTGGAGCCAAACTACTAACTGCATATTTAAAATATATATTTATATACAATTTTATAAATTCATATTTTTTATATATTTTTTACATTTTATTACACATTCCTATAAATACTGTATACCTCTTGTTTTCTTGGATGTTTCAAGCCTTTTATAGATTGATACTTATGTATTCCTCTTCCCAGCATTGCATTTGTTTAGAAGCAGTTTGGCATAAAGCATGTTTTGTAAGGGTTAAACTTGCCCAGTGTATAAAAAGCACCATCACATCCAATCAAACAGACTTGACAAAGGAGCTGGGCCAAACTGCGTAGCCACGCCCACTGTAGGTTGATCAGCATATGGTGTCATTTCTAGTCTGGCATTGCGCTCCATGGTGGTTACACTTCCTAACCTCAGAGACTTCCTGGTGTCTCCTCACCACCCAGCTATTGGAGGTTACAGAGCATTCTGGTCTGGTATAACTGACTCCTGGAGCACAGCTGAGCTGGAGGTTTGATGAAGTTCATGATAAGCGCTGACTGTCATCCTTTTGAGTGAGTTGCCAATTGAGTTTTTTTAACAAAACGGTTTCCCATTGCTACACTTAGCTTGGTGCCCTTTTGTGTTCCTTTTATTAAACATATAACTGCACAAGGATACCATATCTAATATGTTTGGGTGCATTACAAGTTAGTGTGTTTATCTGTCAGGTGACAATATTGCATTTACCGAGAAGGCCAGAGCTGGACATTTTTAAGCCCTTACAATATACACGGTGAAGTGGCTGGCCTTGGATGATGCACAGTGATTACATAAATCCTCTGACATAAGTTGTACCTGTTTATCTGCAGTGTTCTCTTCTCTACTTCCATTCAAAGTCCAGGATGTATACAGCTTGTCTGAGAAGTCAGAAAAAGGGGAGCTTTTGCAGAGCTCCTAGTTCTTAGAGCTGATTGGAGAGAAAAGACACACATCCCTTCACACAGCACCAGTGGCAGTCCTTTAATATGGAGCGCACGGGTGTCGCCCCCCCGTCCATGCGCCTGGCTCCCTAATCTATATGTGGGGCTCCGTACGCATGGATTCCAATGTTTTTTCTTTTTTAGAAGCATGTGATTAGAGCCAGAGGTTGTAATAGGCTTCAAAAATGGGTGGGCTTGGGGCGCAGAGCTCTGCATCCAAGCCCAACCAGTTGAGGGACAATAGCAAATTAATATTTTCTATTGTCTTCCTGATTCTCCTCCTGAGACCCACCACCTGATTGGCCAAGAGGAGGAGATGCAGGGGAAGCCATCGTGAAGCACCAGGAGGAGGAGATGCAGAGTGAAGTTGCCAAATGGCAGAGCCCGCAGTAGGTAGTTAGCCTTTGTTGCGGGCAGAGCAGTTTTTTCTTGATTGGTTTTTCGTGTCCGGCAGTGGCGGCAGCATCGTGATTGACGATGGATCTACATTTGGGAACTTTTTTTTCCATTTTTTTAATAGGACTTGTCAAAAACCTGTGCACTGTTTTTAATTATTTTTTACACTTTTTTTGTTGAATGAGTAGGGGTACAATGTACTCCTACTTATTCACACAAGAAGGGGGTGGGATCTGGGATCTTCCAAATTACGATAAGCCCCCTGCCCGCAGACCTCTACAACCACAGCCCAGGGTTGTGGGGAAGAGGCCCTTGTCCCCATCCACATGGAGACAAGGTGCTTTGGGGGGGGGGGGTGATCCCCACAAAGTACCTTCTAACTATCTGGACATTAAAAACAGTATATTTTGTTTGTGGTCCTGATTAACCACTTCCCACCCGGCCTATTGACAAATGACGGCCGGGCGGTGGTTTCGTTATCCTGATTGGATGTCTATTGACGTCCTCAGGATAACCTGCGATCGCACGCCCGTGCAGTCTGACCCACCACATCATTCCATCGGAAGCTCTTTACCACGTGATCAGCTGTGACCAATCACGACTGACCACGATGTAAACAGGAAGAGCCATTTATCAGCTTTTCCTATGCTCGCGTCTGCAGACGTGAGTAGTGGAGAGCCGATCGGCGACCCTCCTGACAGGGGGGGTCTGCGCTGAATGTTTATCACCGCAGCCTCCCCTCGGATCACCACACTAGACCACCCACAGACCGCCAGGGAGCTGACCCTAGACCACCAGGGAGATGATCAGGGAGCCCACACTAGACTACCAGGTAAGGGGCATAATGCCCCACAAGGCTGGCACTAGACCACCAGGGAGTGGACACCTTACAGTTCCCTCTTTCAGTGCCCTCTATCAGTGCTCACCAGTGCCACCTATCAGTGCCCACCAGTACCCACCAGTGCGACCTATCAGTGCCCATCAGTGCCCAGTTGCACCTATCAGTGCCCATCAGTACTGCCTATGAGTGCCCGTCACTGCCGCTTATCAGTGCCCATCAATACTGCATATCAGTGCCACCTATCAGTGCCGTCGGTGCTGCTTATCAGTGCCAATCAGTGCTGCATATAAGTGCCTCATCATCAGTGACCGTCAGTGCCACCTCATCAGTGCTGCCTCCTCAGTGCCAATCAGTACTGCCTCATCAGTGCCCGTCAGTGAAGCCTCATCAGTGCCCATCTGTGATGGAGAAAATATACTAATTTACAAAGTTTTGTGACAGAAACAGAGAAAAACTTTATTTTTTTCACAATTTTCTGTCTTTTTTTATTTGTAGCGCAAATAAAAAAAACTGCAGAGGTGATCAAATACTACCAAAAGAAAGCTCTATTTTTGGGGAAAAAAAATATAAAAATTGTGTTTGGGTGCAGCTTCGTACAACCACACAATTGTCATTCAAAATGCTACAGTGCTGAAAGCTGTAAATTGGTCTGGGCGGGAAGGGTGTAAGTGCCTTGTATTGAAGTGGTTAAGGTGCCTGGCTAAGTCTGTGTTCTTGTTAATTTTTATATCAGAAAAATGGTCCCTCATCCTATCACAAAGACATCTAGTCATCCTACCTACATATTGGATGTTGCCTATAGGACATGTGACCATATATATAACAATTTTGGTGGGACAGTTGACCAGGTGCTTGATGGAAAAAGAGAGGCCATTGGAACATGATCTGATAGTGTGAGAGTCCCCTAAATGCCTGCAACACAAACACCTGGCAGCTCCACAACTGAACATGCCAGTAGCAATGTGTGTAAGGATGGATTAGAAGCATAAAGGTTAGAAACCATATTACCTATGGTATGAGCTCTTCTAGCTACATGCCTGACTGCCTGGTTTAATATCTCCCTATAACTAGGATCACTATATACTACAGGAAGATATCCAGATATAATTATTTTTATCTCCTGAATTGTGAGCTAAAATGAGTAGAGAACACAAAACACAAGGAGATCAGTGGACTTACTGGGATCAGAGGTTTGATGTTTTATTAGATTTGCCCTGGGTACATTTCTGGCATGTAGGCAGGCCTGTCTGATGTTAGATCTACTATACCCATTGTGACGAACCAGGAGCGCAGAGAGAGAGAACACAGAGGCAAATCACAAGAAACCCGACGCACAGGCATTTATTGGGAGACTTGGAGTACAGGAGGGGTGGTGTTAATCCACTGCACAGTTAATCAGTACAAAGGGTAGCAAGAGGCATGCAACAGGTAAGCAGTAGTATACAGGATAACAGGGGGGCACCACGAGAGGACAGTTCACAAGGTTAACGTGGAGGCATGAAAGGGGGAGGTGATCCTTCGAGCAGTAGAATGACACAGTTTTGGGAACAGTCCACAGGTCCCCAGGCAGGCCCAACAAGGGGAAACCAGTTCCTTAGAGTGGTAGTATGGCACAGCCTGGATAGCCAGTTCTCGGAGTAGCAATGGGCATCGCATGGATAGACAGTTCACGGGGCGGCAGTAGGCACAGCACAGAGAAACAGTTCACAGGCAGTCATATGGCACAGAAAGGGGAGATGACCTTTAGGGCAGTAGCAAGTGGAAAAAGTCCTTGGAGTGGGGATATAGCACATCAAAAGGAAAACAGTTCACAGGGCAAAAATACGACCCAGCCAGGAGAATGCTCCTCAGAATGGTATCTGCAGGGGCAGAAGTGGCAGAAGGGTTCAAAGACTCACGCTGCGGAAGTCCAACTGTCCTGAGTAGAGTTGAGCGAACCTCTGGAAGTTCGGGTTCTGCTGGTCCGTCCGAACTTCGGGACAAAGTCCGGGTCCGGGCGGAACCCGAACGATCGCACGGACAACGAACCCCATTGAAATCAATGGGGACCCGAACTTTTATGCACAAAAATGGCTGTAACAAAGTCCTGGAAAGCCCTAGAGGGCTGCAAAAGGAAGTAAAATGGGGGTAAGGGTAGGGCAAGTGCCTTACAAAAAAATGGGGACAGGGAAATAAATATTTTTAAAAAAATAAAAACATAAAAAAAGCAAAAATGGAGGTGAATGTGGATCATCTTCAAACTGTGTCTGAAAAGTATTAATTAACGGTAGAAGCCATATAACTGTTCTAAAATCATCTTCAAACTAGGGCAAGTGCCCTACAAATAAATGGGGATAGGGAAAATAAATTAAAATCAAGTAAAAAAACGGGAAGGGGGGTGGATGTGGAGTAGGAGCCTAGAGGTTGACTAGGCCGTGACCGTGGCAGTGTAGGTGGAAGTGGCGGTGGTAGAGGAGTAGGAGGAGGTAGCCTGGTAACATGGTTTTTTTTTGTATTGAGGCCTATTCAAAAAAAGAAGTATATGAATGGCTGTGTGAGTCCGGTCTAAATGTTTATTCTGCACAAGGTACAGACAAGTCTTGTGGGATCCATGCCTGATTCATTTTAATAAAGGTTAGCTTGTCCACATTGGATGTGGACAAACGGCTCCGCTTGTCTGTGATAATGCCCCCTGCCGTGCTAAACACACGTTCCGACATTACACTGGCTGCAGGGCAGGCCAGCA
>BLSH010294446.1:166362-177900 GCA_018402905.1 Glandirana rugosa
AAGACTTCGTGGGAGTTCTTTACCAGGTTTATCTAAGAAAGTTTATGAAACGTAGGTCTTATTCCTCGTCTTTTTCCATGAATAAATCAAAGTTGTATAGATATTACATTTCCTAAGGAGAACAACGTAGACCTTAGAAGGAAATCATTTAGGGTGAACTAGGGGGGGGGTAATAAATTCTCCCTTACAGATCTTCCACTTATCGTTGTGGAAAAATTTAGAAATACAGACTTACATTAAACATACACCCCCGTGGTCTAAATAATCCGTACACCACCAGTATGCAACAAAGCTGCATCTGCTGATTTATTTCCTTCCTGAAAAACTTAAACTTAAAGTTACTGAATCAAGGGAAGAATCTGGTGCCCCCACATACAAATTACATTCAGACATAAAGATTTAAAAAGGTGTTGCTATTCACCTTCTAGACATTCCCTCTTAAATAATGGGGGGGGGATCAAGTGGGATTTACTAAAGGAAGATTCCAGATGCAACAAGAGGAATCCTTTACATTATAGATATGTTGAAACTAAATAAGTACCTTTTTCTGCTCCTTATTCTGGATGCAAAGTATTTGAAAGAATCTATTTGGACCATTTCTTGAGGGTGCTTCAGAAATTAGGCTGTAGCGTTAATATGCGTTGGTCATTATTACCTTATATACCCCATCCTATGCTTAAGCTTATACTGTACATCCAGTATGTTGTCCACAGATTTCCTTATTACCAGAAGGTGTCCTATTTCCCTGCTAATATTTACATTTCTTAATGGCAACTATCAGAAGTAATCAAAGAAATTAAAGGATTTGAAATCAAGACTGGACCTCAAAAAAGCAATCTGTTTGCGGAGAATGTTAATTTATTACTTACAGATCAAGCTGCTCCCCTACAGGCGTTAACTAAAGTGCTTTACACATTCCGTACTGTTTCTTACTATAAAGCTAATGAAAGCACATCATACATTATGAATTTGGGAGTAGACCCGATAATGCAAGCTAGCATCTATCAGATGTCCCCTTATTAAACATGGTCCATTAAGATCTCATGTGACTTGTTTGATTGGAGCTGTCCTGGTCGTAAAGATTCACAGCCTTCAAAATTCCTGCACTAACATAAACGCTATATACTGTATGTTTTGCACTCTCCCAATCCAATTATTATTATTACTATTATTATACAGGATTTATATAGCGCCAACAGTTTGCGCAGCGCTTTACAAAATTAAGGCAAACAGTACAGTTACATGAGCTTGATAAAGGAGCGCGGCTGCCACACCAATCGCAGCACGCCAGCTCGGATAACGCGTCGCTGTCCAGTGACGTCATCATCCTGGGACTCTAGCTGCCATGGAACCAAGCCTCATTTCAAGATTCCCCTGTCTCTGGCTGGTTACCAACTCACAGGGACGCTTGCTACAGTTCATGATGGTGCTATGAATCCTGACCTATGGACGTCTCACTGATGTTACCCCTTTGAGGACCTGCTCATGTGTTTTTATCTTCTGTCTCATGTGAGTTGCCAATTGTTGGTTTTAATAAACTGTTTTTAAAGTCTGCACTTAGAGGCGCCTCTTTTCTTCTTTTCCAGTGTTATAAGGACTTTGCTTCTGGTTCTAAGAAGGCTGACCTTTGTGCTGGGACTTTTTACTAATGCTGGTTCTTATACCAGCCACATATGGACTATTTTAAAGACTTGATGGGATTTATATGCTTTTTCAGGGTGTTGCGCCATATACTTGTTTGCAGTACAGTTACATCACAATTTGGTACAAGAGGAATCAGAGGGCCCTGCTTGTTAGAGCTTACAATCTAAGAGTGAGGGTCAGTTGATACAAAAGGTAATAGCTGTGGGGGATGAGCTGATGTAGAAAGTAAGACAGTGTATTAGATAGAAGCAGGATAGGCTTCTTTAAAGAGAAAGGTTTTCAGGGATCGTCTAAAGATGGATAGATTAGGAAGCAGTCGGACAGATTGGGGTAGGGAGTTCCAACAGATTGGGAGAAGCTATGGAAAAATCCTGGGGGAGAGTCTGGGAGGAGGTGACAAGGGAACTAGAGAGCAGGCGGTCTTGGGAGGACCGAAGAGGGCGGCTTGGTTGGTATTTTGAGACTAGGCTAGTAATGTAGCTGGAGCAGAGTTGTGGATGGCTTTGTAAATTATTGTTAGTACTTTGAATTGTATTCATTGGATGAGTGGAAGCCAGTGAAGGGATTGGCAGAGAGGGGTGGAGGACACTGAGCGGTTGGTAAGGTGGATAAGTCTTGCAGCAGCATTCATTATGGACTGCAAAGGTAATCCAATGAGGAGAGAGTTGCAGTAGTTGAGGTGAGAGATTACCAGAGAGTGAATTAGAAGCTTGGTGGTGTCATTGGTTAAAAAGGGGCGTATTCTAGAGATGTTGCGGAGGCATGATTTGGACAGGGATTGGATGTGGTCCTGAAATTACAATACATATAATGAAGCCAAAGGGCAAGATCCACTAAAATCCTTAATCTAACATTGAAACAGAAGCTGCATGAGGTACCCAGGACCTTCAGGACCACTAATATAGATCAGTGAAAATATTGGTTTCAAACATCATCTGTGAAGCTCTGATGCGATGTGAAATGTAGTTTCTGAAACCAGGTTCCAGATTACAGTATCTATGATCCCACTGGGTTCTTTGTGTCCCATTCCCCAAACGTGTTCTTCTAAATATCGTCATAAAATCAAAATCATTCTTACTGCAGGACAGCTAATGGCAAAGAACTGGAAAAATAGTGCAGTCCCCAATATTTCTAAGATTATAATTACAACCAACATGCAACATTTCTATGTAATAAAAAAACTATTTTGTGAGTGCAACATAGTTATATTATGCTAAAAGTAATGTTCTACCCATTTACATAATACCCATTATTCTGGTCCCAACAAATTATATGGGTTGACAAGACTAGCAATGAGCCTTTAATTAGCCATTTCATCCTTATCATATTCTCCTCCTTTATCATAATCACATAAGAATACCTCCAGTAACAGTGCTACAGAATCTACCCTTGGGATTTTCAACTTTGCTATAATACTGAGTAAGAATGGGCCGAACACCCCCCTGTTCTAACCCGAACAGTGAAACCCATTAAAGTCTATGGGAGCCGAACAGGCAAAATCAAAAGTGCCCATTTTGAAGGCTTATATGCAAGTAATTGGCCATAAAAGGGGTATGGGGATCTGGGTACTGCCCTAGGGAACATGTATCAATAAAAAATAAAAATAAAAAACAATTGTTTTTTCAGGAGCAGTGACTTTAATGATGCTTACAGTGAAACAATAAAAATGAAAAATTCCTTTAAATATTATGCCTGGGAGTGTCCCTTTAGTCTGCCTGTAAAGTGGTGCATCTGTGTGATGTATAGAACATACCGCAGTAATAATGACATTTATAAAGGAAAAAATGTCATTTAAACTTGGTCACGGCTGTAATGTATTGCCGGATCCTGGGTCTGATATGGATTTTAAGGGGAAGAGCACACCAATTTTTTTAAAAAAAATGGCGTGGGGTCCCAACCAAAATCCATGCCAGAACCCGTTACTGAGCATGCAGCCTGGAAGTCAAGATAGGTGGACGAGCGAGCACCCCCCCCCCCCTGAACCATACCAGGCTACATGCCCTCAACATGGGGAGGGTGATTTGGGGTCAAGGGCCTCTTCTCAACAACCCTGACCGGTGGTTGTCAGGGTCTGGTAGTGAGTACATCGTACCCTTACCCATTCACCAAAAAAAGTGTCAAAAAGTAAGAAAAACAGGAGACAGTTTTTGATAATTTCTTTATTAACAAAAGAAGAAAAAAAAAGTGTCCCGCAATGTAATCCACAGTCAATCATGATGCCTTATGGACACAAAACATAGAGAGAAAAAAAAAGCTTCCGCCTCCTGGGAGGCCTCCCGCCGACTGCTCGCCCTGCACTTTGACAGCTCTTATATAGGCAGGGGGTGGGGCCACCTGGGTATGTCACATGGTAACCCTGCCCCCTTCTGATGTCACATTACATCAGAGGGGGCGGGGCCCTCTGTCCCCCAGGGCAGGACCCCAGGGCAGGTCCCAGACCCCCTTTCATGGCCAATTACTTTTTATATACCCCTTTTGGTATATGGCACTTTTTTTTATTCAGCTGTCAATGGGAAAACCCATTGAAAGCTGAGGACTCATCAGTCGTTAAGGGCACCACGGCCGGCTTCCTGGCCCCGTTCCTTAACAACCAACTTACACTGCTCCCTGATTGGGCAAAGCTTTGCTCAATCAGGGCACAGAATGCACCGTGCAGCCAGTGTGTTTGGTGAATGGCTGAACAGGCAAATGTTCAGCCTGATCATGCTCGGGCCGAACCATAAGCCCATCCCTAATCCTGAGGTTAGGTCCAGAGTTTTCAGCAGTACCTAGATCAAGCATCAGCAAGCAGGTGCAGGACCGCTGATAAGTAGGTACCCCCTACAGGAGATTCAGGACCTTCCACTTTCACAAGGGGGCCCAGACAGCTGGCCGACAAGGCAAATGCACTCCACTGGCTGTAGTGGCAGTTGCTGCTCCTCCTGCTCATCCTTAGCCAATCAGCAAACACTGTAAACCCTCTTCTCCAGCCCGCCACATGTGACTGTAAACAGAAGATGCTGGAGACTGGAGTGGATCTGAATGAGGGTGTCAGAAGGGGGAGACACAAATAACCTGAAGCCCAGGAGCTACCAGACAAAGGTATGCTGAGAATTACATCAAAGAACTCCTGCAGCACACATAAAACTCTAGCCAAAATAGCTGCAGAGAAACTACTGAAGATCATCAGCAGCCATGTGTTACTGTCACAGGTAATGCTGGCTGGCTGCAGCATCTAAAAGAAATATTATCAGTGTGTTCAAGCAGTTTGAAGCTTGGACAATATACAGTACATACCAATCAGGGAAAACCTCCCCTCCTTGTCTCACCATCTCCTGTAGTTTGTCTGCAGTCTCTGACCATCTCCTGTAATCTGTCCGTGGTCTCTGACCATCTCATGTATCATGTCTGCAGTCTCTATCTATCTCCTGTAGTATGTCTGCAGTCTCTGATATCTCCTGTACTTTGTCTGCAGTCTCTGACCATCTCCTGTATCATGTCCGCAGTCTCGAGCTGTTTTGCAAGGAGGAATGGGCAAAAATTTCAGTCTCTCGATGTGCAAAACTGATAGAGACTTCCCCAAGAGACTTACAGCTGTAATCGCAGCAAAAGGTGGCGCTACAAAGTATTAACTTAAGGGGGCTGAATAATTTTGCACGCCCACTTTTTCAGTTTTTTATTTGTTAAAAAAGTTTGGAATATCCAATAAATTTTGTTCCACTTCATGATTGTGTCCCACTTGTTGATTCTTCACAAAAAATTACAGTTTTATATCTTTATGTTTGAAGCCTGAAATGTGGCAAAAGGTCGCAAAGTTCAAAGGGGGGCGAATACTTTTGCAAGGCACTGTATGTCTGCAGTCTCTGACCATCTCCTGTTCTATGTCTGCAGTCTCTGACCATCTCCTGTACTATGTCTGCAGTCTCTGATCGTCTCCGATAAGGTGGAGGGATGAGACGGAAGCCTCAGAGAAGGAGAGGCTGCTTGTGATGCCCGCTGCCATGATGCCCAAGGAGGATAGCCAGGGAAGACGCCTTTGATTGCCCATCGTGGATGGGGTAAGTGCACCGGCCGGCCGACCCGATGGGGGAGATTGGCGGGTGCACTGCTTGCCGCCCTCCCCCCAAAAAAAAAATTACCACCAGCCACCACTGGTGTAAATGCAGAGTCAGGGGTGTGGTTGAGGGTGGGATTGAAGGGGGCTCCGTCAGATAGGCTGTACGGGGCCCCGTGATTTTTCACAGTGCCCCTGAGCATGGGTATGAGGTTAGTATATTTTTCATTTTTCTTTCAAAGTTTTATTGTTGTATACCTTGCATTTTTTTCATAGGGAGTTTAATCCAAGGTCTTCATTTAGTGTACATGTCTTACAAAGCTTTATTTACCTTAAATTTCATATAGGTTTGCGGCATCTGTCAATGGGGATAGGCAATACCTGCCAGTTACAATATATACACATAAATCTATCAGTGATAAAACAATATCAAAAACACAATGCACACAATGGAGCATTGTATTGAAGAAGATTAAACTGTTATTCTATGTATATCAAAGACAAAAACTTGATTGACAATGTTTTAATGCAGGATAAACATAAGCCCGTCTTGATCCAGGCAATATCAATGACCTCTTTGGTGTGATTATAAATACAAATATTATGAGGAACTAAAATTTAAATTTGATGTGGCGTTTGCCAAAGGGTGTGCTGTGTTTTTCTCATTTCTAGAGAAACGTTATAAAAAGAAGGCAGGAAAGCTGACCTATAACATCTGTGAACAGAGGGTGTTGGGGGCAGTTTATGGTAGAGAAGAATCAATACAGAAGGTATAATTCCACAATGAGTGGCCGAGTGTCCCTCTCCTTCCTCCTGGTCCTGCTGTGCACTTCTTATGGATGGACACGTAAGTATTCCTCAATGTGTGTATTTATACCTAAAGTGTGTGTTGGGGGAGGGGAGTGGGATACTTTTTGAAGAAACATCAACTTGTCATCTTCTATAAGATCTAAAGTAAGAAAGTGCGATCATTTAGAAAAGGGTTTCTAACTGTAGATTCATCTAGACAATGACCCATTAACATTAGGGAGTCCATTTGCCGAGGTAGAGGTATTGTTAGAATGTCCCTTTCTCTTTATTCCATGTGGTTGTCCATCCCAGATTCACAATTCACCACTTCAGGGCTAATCAATCAGCTCCATGAGCAATGAACGAGATGAGGAGTTAATGCTCCTGGAAGAAGTCCTGAACATTTACTGGGTTCTTTATTATTACAACGACTTCATATCTAAGTCCTAATTTCTGTTCTTTTTCTAGAAACCAGCAACTCTCCCCCTGACAATGTAAACCCCGGTAAGTGATCTTGGTTTGTAATTGTCTTTCAGTCTTTTTATACCTAGTCATACAATATATTTTACGGTATAGTCATGTTTAGTTAGTTGAAAAAAGACACAAGTCCACCTAGTCCAGTGGTTCTCAACTCCGGTCCTCGGGACCCACCAACAGGCCAGATTTTCAGTATTACCTTGGGGAGATGCAGACTAGAGCACTGCAATCACTGAGCAGCAAATTATATCACCTGTGATGTATTTCAGTTATCCTGCAAACCTGGCCTGTTAGTGGGTCCTGAGGACCGGAGTTGAGAACCACTAACCTAGTCCAACTGAAAGAATGTTATCTCACTAATGAGAACGAGAATTTATAAATAAAAAAATCACTTTGTGAATGTCTCAACAAGCCTTTCTCAACCTTTTCAACATCGAGGAACCCTTGAAATAATTCTCCGGTCTCGGGGAACCCCTGCTAAATATTAAAAATCTACAACTCGTGATACATTGGTGTGATGGTCAATGGGAAGAATGCTCCTTACACTTGTGGCCATTGGGAAGAATTACCCCCTTACAGATAGCTAAAAAGATCAATGGTGTCATTGGGAATTTATCTGAGAGGTAGAAATTGACCATCGCTCAAGGAACCCCTAGCAACCTCTGCAGGAACCCTAGGGTTCCATGGAACCCTGGTTGAGAAACCCTGGTTTGTGTAAGCTTAAGGAATAATATCGGTGATGTATTATTCACTGGGCGAATGTAATATTCCCTAACAATTGGTCCTAAGAAAAAAATAGCTATAACAACATTCAACCATGAGTTGTAACATTCACCAATAGAGAAAACAGCCTAACACTAAAGACTAAAGCCAAAAATAAAATAAGGCACAGCGCCAAAAATATTAATGGATGGTTTAGGATAGTGATGGAGAACCTTGGCACCCCAGAGGTTTGGAACTCCATTTCCCATGATGCTCATGCACTGTGCAGTGTAGTGGAGCATCATGAGAATTGTAGTTCCAAAACATCTGGGGTGCCAAAGTTCTCCATCACTGATTTAGGACTGTAACTCGAAATGCTGCCACGTGAAACACTAGTTCAGGGATAAGCAATTAGCGGACCTCAGGCTGTTGCAAAACTACAAATCCCATAATGCCTCTGCCTATGGGTGTCATGCTTGTTGCTGTCAGAGTCTTGCTATGCTTCATAGGACTTGTAGTTCTGCAACATCTGGAGGTCCACTAATTGCATACCCTGGCGATGCAAATAAAAGGGAAATGAGCAGCGCAAATCTAAAAATCCTACGACCTAGTGATAATAAATAGCTTGCAATTAACACATGTGAAACAGATTGCTAAACCCTGTGAATATTATGCTACTGCTAGCAATATTCTCCTAACATGTAACAATGTGTATATCCTCTATATCAGTGGTTCTCAACTCCGATCCTCAGGACCCACTAACAGGCCAGGTTTGCAGGATAACTGAAATACATCACAGGTGATATCATTTGCTGCTCAGTGATTGCAGTATTCTAGTCTGCATCTCCCCAAGGTAATACTGAAAATCTGGCCTGTTGGGTCCTGAGGACCGGAGTTGAGAACCACTGCCCTATATAAACAAGTGAAATGTCAACACAATAATATGTGAAAACACTTTTGTGCAGACAATTATCTTAAGCGTGAATCTGGTGCTCGCATCTAAACAATCTTATATGTAAAAAAAAAAATAATTAAAGCGGAGTTCCACCCAAAAGTGGAACTTCCGCTGGTTGGATTCCTCCCCCCCTCAGGTGTCACATTTGGCACAGGTGTCCTGTTACACACATCCGGGAGCTCTGGCCGGCAGCCGCGGCCGCTGACGTCAGCAGCCCGGCTCCCTCCTCCCTGCTCGCTCTGCTTCTGGCCGCCTGGCCAGTAGCAGAGCGCGGCAGAGGCTCGCGCATGCGCAGTAAGGTGCCCGGCGTGAAGCTGTACTGCTACACGTCCGGGTTCCCTTACCCGCGATGGAGGCGGCTGCACCCGTCCCCCGATCCGAAGATCGGCGGTGGGTGCCGACATCGCTGGACTCCAAGACAGGTAAGTGTCCTATTATTAAAAGTCAGCAGCTACTGTATGTGTAACTGCTGACTTTTATTTTTTTTTCCTACCTCGGACCTCCACTTTAAAGTGCATAGATATATAATGTGTTTCTCAATCTCAAATAAATATAATTAATAAATAAAGTGCAACTGTGCAAAAAGTAAAGTTCATATTCCTAATTTCAATCTAAAATATGATCCAAAAGTGCATTGATTCAAAAAAATCGAAGTCCGTTTTTCCAAACCCACAATGAATTTAGGGCAAAATCGTAATCCAACACTTCATGTAGTTGTGCACCCGATCTGCTCCTTCACCAAAGGTCCTAGCTCACCAGAAATTGTAGCTGGTCAGATAATAAACAAGCAACAACGCTTTTCTGTGTTGTACACAAAGCTGTGCACAGCCTATTGCATTAGGGTGTGCGCCACAAAGCGCAAACAAATATGAGTGTGTGTGTATGTCAGAAGGGCACAGGATGGTGTCAGTAATTTATTTTTACATCATTTTGTTTATTTTTTTACAATTTAGTTTTTTAATATTTTTTACAATATTATATTTTATTGTTTTTTTTTTTTTACAATTTTATTTAGGAGCCCTGCTGGGGGGGCTTTGGTGAAATATCAGAGGTCTAAACAGACCCCTGATGTCTCACTTTTGAGACAGAGAAAGAGACTGAGGACACAGATTCCCCAGTCCCTTTCTCTGCAGCCAGTCAGCGGGGGGAATCTGCCCAGTACAGGGTGATTAGGGTGTGCCCAAGCACACCTGCCACTCTATGCGGTGCATACTAGCTCATTATGCCTTTCGCTTACAGTTTTTTTTTAATTTTTTGACAGGTATACAACTGATTTAACCACTTCAGCCCCGGAAGGATTTGCCCCCTTCCTGACCAGAGCACTTTTTGTGATCCGGCACCGCGTCACGTTAACTGACAATTGCGCGGTCGTGCGACGTTGTACCCAAACACAATTGGCGTCCTTTTTTTTCCCCCACAAATAGAGCTTTCTTTTGGAGGTATTTGATCACCTCTGAAGTTTTTATTTTTTGCGCTATAAACAAACAAAGAGCAACAATTTTGAAAAAAAAAACAATATTTTTTACTTTTTGCTATAATACATATCCAACAAAAAAATATATAAAAAAAACTAATTTATTCATCAGTTTAGGCCAATATGTATTCTTCTACACATTTTTGGTAAAAAAAAAAAAAAAATCTCAATAGGCTTATATTGATTTGTTTGCGCAAAAGTTGCCGCGTTTACAAACCATGAGAATTGATTTATGGCGCTTTTACTATTTTTTTTTTTTTTTTTTTACTGGTAATGGCAGTGATATGCAATTTTTAGCGGGACTGAGACATTGCCATGGACAGATCGGACATTTTTGACACTTCTTTGGGACCAATGACATTTATACAGCGATCAGAGCTAAAAGTAGCCACTTGTTACTGTATACATGTCGCTGGCAGGGGGCAATCTAGGGGTTGAATGCGTTCCCTGTAGGTGTTCTAACTGTGTGGGAGGGCTGAGCTGGCAGGGGCACCAGAGATCTCACTGATCCAGAGTACAGGGATCAGTAGATCAATGTCATGCTGCCTGACAGAACGGGAAACCGCCGTGTTTACATTGGCAGTTCCTTGGTCCTCCTGTGTAGTAGGCGATCGCGAGTCGTCAGCGGACATCGAGTCCGCCCAACCCGCGGCCCCACTCACATAGTGCGTGGTGGGCAACTGGCGCTGTGCGAATCGCCGTATATATACGGCGATTTGCGCAGGAGAGCCGTTTATGTGTCAGGAACTGGTTAAATACTTCTGGAAAATTTCACTTACCTTTAGTCATATCTGAGAAAGCCGCTTAATCCTAAACTACAAGAAAAGTGTATCTTTTAGTAGCATGCAGCATACGCCTGGAAATGTGTTTGTGCTTTATTATAAAATGTTCCCTTGGTATGACATGTTACTGTTTCTTCTACTTTGTTCATATTGATTTTATTATTTTATTGACTTATTTGTGCAATTTGTAAATAATACAATTGGCAAAGAGGTCAGCTTAGGAACACTTGGGCTTTTATTTTATTAACTCTCTTATAACCACTTCAGCCCCGGAAGGATTTCCAGCTTTAGGACCGGAGCCCTTTTTGCGATTCGGCACTGCGTCGCTTTAACTGACAATTGCGCGGTCGTGAGACGTTGTACCCAAACGAAATTTGCGTCCTTTTTTTCCCACAAATAGAGCTTTCTTTTGGTGGTATTTGATCCCCTCTGCGTCATTTCTGATCGCCGCTATAAACAAAAGAAGAGCGACAATTTTGCAAAAAAACCCAAATTTCTTACTTTTTGCTAAAATACAAATCCAAAAAAAAAATATAAAAAAACATTTTTTTTCACAGTTTTTGGCCGATTTATATTCTTCCTCATATTTGCGATAAAAAAAATCTCAATCGGCGTTTATTGATTGGTTTGCGCAAAAGTGGTCGCGTTTACGGATGATGAGAATTCATTTTTGGGGTTTTTA
>BLSH010294446.1:179672-195510 GCA_018402905.1 Glandirana rugosa
AGAGTAGTAGGCATTTGCGCTGGTGAAAACGCGTTTGGTTAGTTATTTGCGGCTAACTCTAAAAAAAATAGCGTTTATACTCCTTCTTATATTTAGCCGGTTTTTGACACTTTTTTTTACAAAAAAATATAAAAAAAAAACCTAAACATAAAATCGTTTTTCATTCTTTAAACCCAAAAAAACGTTTTAACAGCGAGAAGAAAACAAATATCGCCGCTAGTCTTTACTGCGTCTCCCCTAGTTTATGGTGGTTTTCTTTCGAGATAAACACCCTTTTTTTCCTGCGTTTAAAGCAAACCCATGTTGCAGAGTGCTGGCGCGTTAACAGTCAATTTCTTCTTCCTCATATTTGCGATAAAAAAAATCTCAATCGGCGTTTATTGATTGGTTTGCGCAAAAGTGGTCGCGTTTACGGATGATGAGAATTCATTTTTGGGGTTTTTATTTATTTTTAATTTTTTATTAGTAATGGCGGCGATCTGCGATTTTTAGCGGTACTGCGATATTTCAGCGGACATGTCGGAATATTTTGACACTTTTTTGGAACCATTGGCATTTATACAGCGATCAGTGCTATAAACATGCACTGATTACTGTGTAAATGCCATTGGCAGTGAAGGGGTTAACCTGCAGGGGGCGCGCTAAGGGTTAACTATGTTCCATGGGCGTGTTCTAACTGTAGGGGGGCTTGCCTAGCTGGGGAAGGGAAGTGGTCACAGCCTTCATGTACAGGAAGGCTGTGATCACAGCCCTTCCCCCTCACACAGAGCGGAGGTCCATGTTTACATACACGGACCTCCGCTCCTTCGCTCCGGGGGGGGGCATCGCGGGTGGCCGGCGGCAATCGAAGCCGCCGCACCCGCTCCCTAGCCCCCCCAAACACAGTGAGCGCGCGCGCGCTCCTCCGGCGGCGCGCGCGCGCTCACAGTGGCTCTGTATCGCGGCCGCCGTGGTATGACGGCGTTTTGCGTTACAGAGCCACATTGTTGCCGTCAATTGCCGATCAGCGGTCGGCAAGCGGTTAAAGGAGTTTTTCAACAAAAACAAGGCTCTTCTGGTGAGTTTATATCACTGCACAGAAGAGTTTTTCCTTTAGTATATCTCAGATTAGATAGAGAGGACACCTCATCCTTAGGGTTGCCACCTGTCCGGGATTCACCCGGACAGTTCGGGTTTTGAATCATGTGTCCGGGTTTAGACCACCTGAAACCCGGACACATTATTCAGACCAGACTATGGCTTCTTAACAGGGTTGCTAGCTGCAGTTTTCTGAGCCAAGAGTGTCTGTTAAACTCTCTTTCATACTGCCCAAAGCTGGCACTAACAGTTACCCCCACAGCCACACTGACGAGAAAGTGCTCAATCTTCCTCCCGCCCCTACACCTCTGTGTCTGCCCACACTCCAATCCCCGGCAAGTGGGGGGCAAGAAATTTGAAGTCCAGTGGTCGCAGATACATTTAGATGAGAGGTGCTGACTGCCAAGGGGTGAGTGAGCTCCCCATCCATCCCTGTCTGTGACTGAAGTCCCCCCTCTTCCCTTTTCTCGCCTGCCTCTGAGTACACTGAGGTAAATCAGGGTTCTCAGAGCACCCCTTACATCAGAGTTCCTCTCCGTACATCAGAGTTCTCAGTGTTCCTCCTTAAATCAGGGTTCCCAGAGTCTTCCTTATGTCAGAGCCCCCATAGTTCTCCCTTATATCAGAGTCTGCAGAGTCCCCCACCCCTTACAGTGTAAGGGAACTCTATGCTATAAAAAAAAAAAACTCTTGGGCGCCGTGAAAGTGTTCAGGTTTGACTTGAAGAAAAGGTGGCAACCCTACTCATCCTGCTTTTAAAGTTCTCATAGAACACTATTTGAACTCCATGGATGAGTTATGGCTAGAGTTGAGCGAACCCGAACTGTAAACTTCGGGTTCGTACTGAACTTTGCGGTGTTCAGGACCCGAACCCAAACTTTTGAAAAAAAGTTTGGGTTCGGGTTCTGGGTTCTGGTATTTTTTTCCCGCTTGTTGAATAGCTGCAGGGCAGCCAATCAACAAGCGTTTCACTGGTTTGCCCTTAGAAGCCATCACAGTCATGCCTACTAATGGCATGGCTGTGATTGGCCAGTGCATCATGTGACCCAGCCTCTATATGAGCTGGAGTCACATAGTGCTGCATGTCACATGCTCTCAGGCTAGTGTAGGGAGAGGATGCTGCTGGTGCTGTAATAGGGTGACCACGTGTCCCGGATTGCCCGGGACAGTCCCACATTTTTCGGGTTTGTCCCGGGCACCTTCATTTCGGGACAATACAGTGTCCCGGAACAAAACTAACAGAGCCACCCTGCACAGTGCAAAGCTTTGCCCAATCAGGGCACAGCAAAAGCTGGTCGTTAAGGAGTTTGGCCGGGAAGGTGCACATTGTATACCACCTGTCTAAATTGGTGACCACTATTTGCTGTTGTTTTTCCAAAAAATTGGAACAAAGGTATCACAAGTCATCTTTTTTTGGGAAGGGGCGGGAAAGTGTCCCTGAATAGCAGTTTGGAAATGTGGTCACCCTATGCTGTAAGGGACAGATTATTGTTATTTCCCTATCCCCATTTCTTTGCAGGGCACTTGCCCTACTCTTACCCCCACTTTTCTTCCTTTTGCAGCCCTCTAGCACTTTCCTGGACTTTTTTACAGCCATTTTTGTGCCCAAAAGTTCGGGTCCCCATTGATTTCAATGGGGTTTGGGGTCTGGGGTCAAGTTCGGACCGAACCCGAACCCAAACTTTTCCACAAAAACCCAAACATCCAGGTGTCCGCTCAACTCTAGTTATGGCAAACACTATCTTGATTTGAATTGTAAACCCATAAATGATCTATAGGTGGAGGAGGGAGGAAGACACTGGGGGATTATTAGTTTATGCAGTGAGAAGTCTTGTTTATATACATATGGTTAGGAATAGTGTATATGAGCCTTTTTGTGGCCATCTCTTTTTTCAACTAGATTTTATAATCTACCCTGTCTGAATTTAGATTCTAATCTATTCCATGGGGTTGAATTAATATTTGGAAAAAAAATGTGCTCTCAACCTATGATAATTGAATGACTAACCACTTAGAGGTTGTCAGTGTGTGTGCAAACATAAAACATAAAGGTGCACTTCTATATGAATTTTATATGAACTTACGGTATATGAATTTATGGATTCACATTTGATTTCTTTCTATTTTGTTATCACACAGGGACCTCCCAGTGGTCACATATCTACACTGCACTGTGTATATACAGTATAATAATTTTTATTGCATCTTATAGCAGTGACCTCTAGTGGTCATTTGTTCAAATTGCACCTTTATGTTTGCACACACACTGGTTGAGGTGATTGTAGCCGTATTAGTGCAATAGTGCCAGAGAAAATTGAGTACTGTCCGTAATACTTTTTTTATTTGCACTAACATAAAGTTTTTCAGGACAAGCTTTTGGGGTATCTCCCCTTCTTCAAGGTCCAAGCAGTACTGAATAAAAACACACACTAACAACCTCTAAGTCAAGGTTTTTCAACCAGGGTTCTGCAGTGTTGCCAACCTACCAGATTGAAATTTACTGGCACAACACCCAAAATTTACTGCCACAGCCACGTTTTTACTGGCATTTTACAAAAGTTATAAAATTACAGTTTTCAGTGCACATTTCAGTATTTAGGCTACAAGCAAGTACACTGTGAAAATAGCAATGTGATTAAAGGTAGATAGCAAGGTAAAACAACATATTTCTGTTATTTTCAATATAATAAGGGCAGATTATTTAGTTCACCAGTTTTGTCACCTATGTCAAATTGTAGAGATTCCCCCTTAATTTCTGTTCCATAACCACCACAGAAAGTGAGGTGAAATCCCTGGTAGCCACCAGGATCACCAGAATTTATGTCCCCACTTCTAAAGACTTCCTGTCTCCATCACCTCCTGATTTTATCCCTCCAGTCTCCATCCCTCCATCACCCCTCATCTCCATCACACCATCCCCCCTTCTCCATCCCTCCATCACCTCTTGTCTCCATCACACAATCCCCCCATCACTTCCTGTCACTATCCCTCCATCTCCATCACACCATCCCCATCACCTCCTGTTTCCATTACACCATCCTTCCATTACCTCCTGCCACTTATCCAGTGCACACTGCACTTATCCAGTGCACACTGCACTCATACAGTGCACACTGCACTCATACAGCGCACACTGCACTCATACAGCGCACACTCACACTAAGAGGGAGAGACTCCTGCAGCCTGGCTCGCGGCTGTCTGTCAGAGTGAGCAGAGACAGTGTGGGTGTCAAATAGTCCCACACTCACTGTCCCGACTCTTTTTGGCTGGCATGAAGAGGAAGGGTACTGCACTTGCCACTGTCACCAGGAGGGCTGCAGGGTCAGCCAGAGCAGGGAGGCAGGCAGGAATCAGGAGGATCCATCCATCCGGAGCGTCTGCTCCGGTCAGGTGCTGGCTGGCGGTGGTGTGGCAGGAAAATACAGTAACCTCATTTGAGGGTGGATGGGCTGGGCAGAGGCACTAGCTGGCAGCAGGAGGAGAGGTCGTCCAACTCGTCTCAGGGTCAGGATCGGATCTTCTCACTTGCCGCTTGGGGATTTCCGTAATTGCACATGCGCAGCTCTGACCGGAGCTGATGGCCGCCGTTTTTACTGGCACTTTTCGGCTGCTACGGACTTTTACGGACACCCAAAAAAACTGCCCTGTTTTTACTGGATGTCCGTAAATTTACGGACAGTTGGCAACACTGGGGTTCTGTGGAAACCTAGGGTTCCTCCAAAGGTTGCTAGGGGTTCCTTGAGCAATGGTCAATTTCTACCTCTCAGATAAATTCCCAATGACATTTTTGATCTTTTTATCTATCTGTAAGAGGGGAATTCTTCCCAATGACTACAAGTATAAGAAACATTCTTCCCATTGACCATCACACTAATGTATCATGAGTTGTAGATTTTTTATTTTTAGCAGGGGTTCCCCGAGACTGGAGAACTATTTCAAGGGTTCCTCAGTTTTGAAAAGGTTGAGAAAAGCCGCTTTAAGTGGTTAGTCTTTCAATTTTCATAGATTGAGAGTGTGTTTTTTTTCCAAATATTTACTCATCCATACAAACAATGTGCAGCTCTGAGGAATAAGCAATAGGGAGTCAATTTGCCGAGGTAGAGGTGTTAGAATCCCCCTTTCTCTTTATTCCATGTGGTTGTCCAACCCAGATTCAAAATTCACCACTTCAGGGCTAATCAATCAGCTCCATGAGCAATGAAAGTGATGAGGGAGTTAATGCTCATGGAAGAAGTCCTGAACACTTACTGGGTTCTTTATTATTACGACTTCATATCTAAGTCCTAATTTCTGTTCTTTTTCTAGAAACCAGCAACTCTCCCCCTGACAATGTAAACCCCGGTAAGTGATCTTGGTTTGTAATTGTCTTTCTGTTTTTTTATACCTAGTCATACAATATACTTTATATTATATACCAGGGATATGCAATTAGCAGACATCCAGATGTTGCAGAACTACAAATCCCATGAGGCATAGCAAGACTCTGACAGCCACAAGCATGACACCCAGAGACAGAGACCTGATGGGACTTGTAGTTTTGCAACAGCTGGAGGTTCTGCTAATTGCTTATCCCTGTTATATACTATGCAATACTATATATCAGGGATATGCAATTAGCGGACCTCCAGATGTTGCAGAACTACAAGTTCCATGAGGCATAGCAAGACTGACAGCCATAAGTATGACACCAGAGGCAGAGGCATGATGGGACTTGTAGTTTTGCAACAGCTGGAGGTCCGCTAATTGCATATCCCTGATATATACTGTATAATATACTTTGCAATGTGAACAAATGACCACTAGAGGTCATTGCTATAAACTACAACAATGACTATATATACAAAGTGCAATGTAGATATGTGACCACTGGGGGTCACTGTGTGATAACACAATAGAAAGAAATCAATTGTGAGAAGTGCAAGTGCAAAAGGTTCATAAAAATTCATATAAAAAGTGCATGTGCAAAGTTATTATACAGTGACAAAGTCCAATAATGGTTCATATGAGAGTGCACCCAATCGCTTCAGTTCCAGGTACAGAGAGGGTTGATTGTGGATGCTCCTCCACCAACTCCTAGTTTCACACCCTACTCACCAGAAGGAGATGACCTCCATTACAGAGGTCATAAGGCGCATGTGACATGGAATCTCTCAAACCGACTCCTCATCAAAGGGCTGTTTCCATCGGATTGTTACACCATACCTCCAAAGCATCCATGCAGGAATGTTAAAAAGAAAGGAAGGGGAGCTCCCATAGTCCATAAAAGTTTATTTAAAATGTTCCAATTCCATGGCAAAAAGCATTGAAAACAGGTAAAAGAAAATTCAAGGAAACAGGTGACGCCAACTGCGCTCTACTGAAGGCAGAAATGACGTATCATGCTACGGCCACAAACATGGCCACAAACAGGGTGTTTGAATAAACTTTTATGGACTTACACTATAGGAGCGTCCCCTTCTTTCTTTTTCACATTCCTGCATGGCACTCTTTACATCTAGAGGAAAAAAGATTTCATCTACAAATACGGAAAGGTTTCTTCACAGTAAGAGCTGTGAAAATGTGGAATAGACTCCCCCCAGAGGTGGTTTTGGGCAGCACGGTTGATTGCTTCAAAAAAGGCCTGGATTCTTTCCTTAATGTAAATAATATAACTGGGTACTAACATTTTTAGGTAAAGTTGATCCAGGGTGAATCCAATTGCCTCTCGGGGAATCAGGAAGGAATTTTTTCCCCCGTTATAGCAAATTGGATCATTGGCTTTGCTGGGGTTTTTTGCCTTCCTCTGGATCAACTGTGGGTGAAGGATTGTATATGGGATTATTTGGTTGTGTATGTGTATATATATAAAAATGTTTTTTTTTTTTTTTGGTTGAACTGGATGGACTTGTGTCTTTTTTCAACCTGACTAACTATGTAACTATGTAACTATGTAACTATGTATGGATGCTTTGGAGGTATGCTGTAACAATCCGATGGAAGCAGCCCTTTGATGAGGAGTCGTTTTGAGAGATTCCATGTCACATGCGCCTTATGACCTCTGTAATGGAGGTCATCTCCTTCTGGTGAGTAGGGTGTGAAACTAGGAGTTGGTGGAGGAGCATCCACAATCAACCCTCTCTGTACATGGAACCAGCGATTGGATGCACTCTCATATGAACCCTTATTTGACATTGTCACTGTCTAATAACTTTGCACATGCACTTTTTATATGAATTTATATGAACTTTTTGTACTTGCACTTCCATATGAATTTTATACGAATATATGAATTTATGGATTTGCATTTTATTTCTTTCTATTGTATTATCACGCAGGGACCTCCAGTGGTCACATATCTACATTGCACTTTGTATATATATATATAATCATTTTTATAGCGTTTTATAGCAGTGACCTCTAGTGGTCATTTGTTCACATTGCAGCTTTATGTTTTATGTTTGCACACACACTGACGACCTCTAAGGCCCAGTGCGGCGGTCGTACGACCCAATGTCCAAAATCGTATGTTGGCTTTTTGTATCTCGTGTACTGACATGCACTAGGCTTTCATACGACTGAGCCTAGTGTGGTAACGTGTTACCAGCGTATAAAGAGGAAGTTCAGGTGAATTTGATTTGTGAATTAGGAACGTAGGTTTCCCAAAACAGGCACTTCTGGGCGTTCCTGACTTCTGAGCATGCGTGTTTTGCACGTACAACTTTGTTGGACCAACTTCTCTGTACACACAGTACAACGGTCGTACGACCGCTTGTTGTACATCCAAAGTTTTGTAGTCTGCTCATCCAACTTCTGTTATATGACCGTTGTACGACGGCTGTTGTATTCGCGCGTACTAACGGTTGGATGATCGTAGCTGGTTGTACAACCGTTGTGGTACGTCTGTTGTACTATGTGTACGGGGCTTTCGTGGTTAGTCATTCAATTATCATAGGTTGGGAGCACGTTTTTTTCCAAATATTTATTCATCCATACAGGACACTGCGCCTGATATAACGTGCAGCTCTCAGGTATTGGCAATAGAGAGTCCCTTTGCACAGGTAGAGATACAAGCGGTCCCCTAGTTACAAACATCCGACTTACAAACGACTCCTAATTACAAACGGAGGGAGACAACAGGAAGTGAGAGGAAATCTCCCCCTAGGAAGGGAAATTCACTCCTGTAAGAGTTATTATGGGAAAAAAGTGTCTCCACTGAAGCTTTATCACCAATCCTCGTTTCCACAACAACCCAAAATTTTCAAAATCCAATTATCATTGGGACAGGAAGTGAGGTGAAATCTTCTGAACAGAAACATCGACAGCAAAACAAACATTACAGGGGTGTTACCCCTTCCCTATGCTATTCAAAAAGCTTAACAATAGTTTTTTTGCCTGGAGTTACACTTAAAAAAATGTCCCTGTTCCCACTTACAAACAAATTCAACTTAAGAACAAACCTACAGACCCTATCTTGTTTGTAACCCGGGGACCGCCTTAGGGTTTCCACCTGTCCAGGATTCTCCCTGACAGTTCGGGTTTTGAATCATGCGTCCGGGTTTCAGACTGCCTGAAACCTGGACACATTATTGAGACTGGACTATGGCTTCCCAGTAGGGTTGCTGGCTGCAGTTTTATAAGCCGTAGGTGTCTGTTACATTCTCTTTCACACTGGTCAAAGCCAGCACTAATAGTCCCCCCCCCCTCACAGATCGGAGAGGAGAGAGGACTCTTCTTCCCACCCCTACCCCTCTGTGTCTGCCCACCACACTCCAATGCCCAGAGCTGAGCCTCAGAAAAGGAAAGTGGGGGTGGGAAATTTGAAGCCCAGCAGCCACAGTTACATCTGGATGAGAGGTGCTGACTGCCAAGGAGTGAGTGAGCTCCCCATCCATCCCTGTCTGTGACTGAAGTCTCCCCCCTTCTGTCTCCAGCATCTGAGTGAGTACACAAAGGTAAATCAGGGTTCTCAGCACACCCCTTACATCAGAGTTCCCCTTTACACCAGAGGCCACAGTGTTCCCCTTACATCAGAGTCCTCTCTGTACATCAGAGTTTTCAGTGTTCCCACACCATCCCTTATGTCAGAGTTCCCAGATTTCTCCCCTATATCAAAGTCTGCAGAGTCCCCCACTTACAGCGTAAGGGGACTCTGCAGATTCAGATGTAAAAGGGGAACTTTTTGGAGTCTGATGTAAAGGGGGAACTCTTGTGATTAACTTATTATGATTAGAAGTGTTCTTTAAAGTGGTAGTAAACCCTCCTATCATCTTCAGCCAAGGAAGCTGCCATCTTGGCCTCTGTTTAATCTACAACTGCCATGATGCTGCACATGTGATCAGCTATGACACCAGCCATTGGATGGTTTGACAGTTTGGTTTTGAACACAACCAATGGGAGTGTTACATTTCCGGCACGTGCCATAAATGTGACTGGTTTTTAACCTGTTAAATGCATGGGTTTACTACCGCTTTAATCGTAAAATAGATGTATGATTTATACTATGAAAAAAGTTGCTGTGCTCTGTGTTCGGTTTGATTTGAAGAATAGGTGGCAACCATTGACCGCCTGTATCTTGTTAGAATTCCCCCTTTCTCTTTATTCCATGTGATTGTCCATCCCAGATTCACAATTCACTCTTCAGGGCTAACCAATCAGCTCCATGAGCAATGAACGAGATGAGGAGTTAATGCTCCTGGAAGAAGTCCTGAACATTTACTGGGTTCTTTATTATTACAATGACTTCATATTTAAGTCCTAATTTCTGTTCTTTTTATAGAAACCAGCAACTCTCCCCCTGATAATGTAAACCCCGGTAAGTGATCTTGGTTTGTAATTCTCTTTCTGTCTTTCTATACCTAGTCATACAATATACTTTACTGTATTGTCATGTTTAGTTAGTTGAAAAAAGACACAAGTCCACCTAGTCCAACTGAAAGAATTTTATCTCACTAATGAGAACGAGAATTTAAAAAAAAAATCACTTTTTGAATGTCTCAACATTTGTGTAAGCTTAAAGTGGAGGTCCACTTAGGGCTGAAAAAATTAAAAGTAAACAGCTACACATACAGTAGCTGCTGACTTTAAATAATAGGACACTTACCTGTCCTGGAGTCCAGCGATGTCGGCACCCACCGCCGATCTTCGGATCGGGGGTCAAGTGCAGCCTCGTCTATTGCGGGTAAGGGAACCCAGATGTGTAGCATTACAGCTTCATGCCGGGCACCTTACTGCGCATGCGCGAGGCTCCACTGCGCTCTGCTATTGGCCAGTAGCAGAGTGAGATGGGAGGAGGGAGCTGGGCTGCTGATATCAGTGGCCACCGACCCGGGCTCCCGGATGTGTTGAATAGGACACCTGTCTAAAGACAAGTGTCCTTTTCCCCCTCCCCACCGAAAGGTGCCAAATGTGACACCTTGGGGGGGGGGGGAATCCAACCAGTGGAAGCTCCACTTTGGGTTGAACTCGGCTTTAAGGAATAATATCGGTGATGTATTATTCACTGGGCGAATGTAATATTCCCTAACATTTGGTCCTAAGAAAAAAAATAGCTATCAGAACATTCAACCATGAGCGATCACATTCACCAATAGAGAAATTAGCCTAAAGACTAAGACCAAAAATAAAATAAGGCACAGCGCCCAGGGCTGGTGCAAGGATTTTTTGACACCTTAGGCGAAACATAATTCTGTGCCCCCCTCTGGCTCCACCCCTGACTCCACCCCTTTTCCCTGCCCAGCCTGATCAGCACCAATCAAATGCAGCTTCATCAGAACCAATCAATACAGCCTCAACTGTGCCCATCAAATAAAGCTTTACCTGTGCCCATCAAATACAGCTTTACCTGTGCCCATCAAATACAGCTTTACCTGTGCCCATCAAATACAGCCTCACAGGGGGGTGGTGGTGGAGGGGGGGTGTATTTGGCAGATCAGTCACCATTTCTATATACATTTTTTACATGAATCAATGCAGAGCAGCCAATGACAGATCAACAGTGGCCAAGTGCCCTAGGCAGCCGCCTACTCCGCCCAGCGTTAGAGCCGGCCCTGACAGCGCCAAAAATATTAATGGATGGTTTAGGATAGTGATGATGAACCTTGGCACCCAACATGTTTTGGAACTCCATTTCCCATGGTGCTCATGCACTGTGCAGTGTAGTTGAGCATCATGGGATTTGTAGTTCCAAAACATCTGGGGTGCCAAAGTTCTCCATCACTGATTTAGGATTGTAACTAGAAATGCTGCCACGTGAAACACTAGTTGATGCAAATAAAAGGGAAATGAGCAGCGCAAATCTAAAAATCCTGCAACCTAATAATAATAAATAGCTTGCAATTAACACATGTGAAACAGATTGCTAAACCCTGTGAATGTTATGCTACTGCTAGCAATATTCTCCTAACATGTAACAGTGTGTATATCCTCTATATCAGTGTTCCCCAACCCTGTCCTCAAGGCCCACCAACAGGTCATGTTTTCAGGATTTCCATTATTTTGCACAGTTGATTTGATCAGTTTCACTGCCTTAGTAATTACCACAGCTGATTCATCTGAGGGAAATCCTGAAAACATGACCTGTTGGTGGGCCTTGAGGACTGGGTTGGGGAACACTGCTCTATATCAGTGGTTCTCAACTCCGGTCCTCTGGACCCACTAACAGGCCAGGTTTGCAGGATAACTGAAATACATCACAGGTGATATCATTTGCTGCTTAGTGATTGCAGTATTCTAGTCTGCATCTCCCCAAGGTAATACTGAAAATCTGGCCTGTTAGTGGGTAATAAACAAGTGAAATTTCAACACAATAATATGTGAAAACATTTTTGTGCAGACAATTATCTTAAGCGTGAATCTGGTGCTCACATCTAAAAAATCTTATATGCAAAATACTATTAAAGTGCATAGATATATAATGTGTTTCTCAATCTCAAATAAATATAATTAATAAATAAAGTGCAACTGTGCAAAAAATAAAATTCATATTCCTAATTTCAATTGAAAATATCATCCAAAAGTGCATCGATTCAAAAAATCAAACTCCGTATTTCCAACCCCACAATGAATTTAGGGCAAAATCGTAATCCAACACTTCATGTAGTTGTCCACCCGATGTGCTCCTTCACCAAAAGTCCTAGCTCCCCAGAAATGGTAGCTGGTCAGATAATAAACAAGCAACAGAGCTTTTCTGTGTTGTATATCCGGCAAATCCCCTCTTTGATGTCTCTTTTTGTCAGTTTCTCTCCCGAATGGTTGGAAGGATTTTTAGGAGGAAGGAAAAAAGATGTCCATAGCATAATAACGTTAAAATAATGCTGGTTTATTAAAACTTTTATAACGGTTCCGGACCGGCTCACATACATTTACTGCTGCGCTGTGACAGCGTTTATAAACGATGATTCACGCAGGCACAGCTAGCGGGCGGGAGTGCGCAACCAGCGGCACACCCTCGTGCCCGCCGTGCGCTCCCTGAGTGTGGCCGCGGGTCGGCCTGATACAGAAGAAAAGCAGGGAACCGCCGATGTAAACACGGCGGTTCCTCGTTCGGACATCGTTCTGAGAGAATCAGCTGTGGAACTACAAGTCACAGCAGCGGATGACAGGAGAGCTGCAGATGAAGGGGCACATAAGCTGACTACAGTGTCAGGGCTCAGCAATCATGATGAACTGAGTGGAGGGCATATCCAGGCAGGATCAGCCAGGTATTTCAGGTGATACAGGGTGGGGGCAAGTTGGCACAAGCACTGTGCTGTTATTCATGCTTTAACCACTTAAGGACCGGAAGGATTTCCAGCTTTAGGACCGGAGCCCTTTTTGCGATTCGGCGCTGCGTCGCTTTAACTGACAATTGCGCGGTCGTGCGACGTTGTACCCAAACGAAATTTGCGTCCTTTTTTTCCCACAAACAGAGCTTTCTCTTGGTGGTATTTGATCCCCTCTGCGTCATTTCTGATCGCCGCTATAAACAAAAGAAGAGCGACAATTTTGCAAAAAAAAACCAAATTTCTTACTTTTTGCTAAAATACAAATCCAAAAAAAAAATATAAAAAAACATTTTTTTCACCGTTTTTGACCGATTTATATTCTTCATCATATTTGCAATAAAAAAAAATCGCAATCGGCGTTTATTGATTGGTTTGCGCAAAAGTGGTCGCGTTTACGGATGATGAGAATTCATTTTTGGGGTTTTTATTTTTTTTATTTTTTACTAATAATGGCGGCGATCTGCGATTTTTAGCGGTACTGCGATATTGCGGTGGACATGTCGGAACATTTTGACACTTTTTTGGGACCATTGGCATTTATACAGTGATCAGTGCTATAAAAATGCACTGATTACTGTGTAAATGTCAATGGCAGTGAAGGGGATAACCTGCAGGGGGCGCTCTAAGGGTTAACTATGTTCCCTGGGCGTGTTCTAACTGTATGGGGGACTGCCTATCTGGGGAAGGGAAGTGGTCACAGCCTTCACGTACAGGAAGGCTGTGATCACAGCCCTTCCCCCTCACACAGAGCGGAGGTCCGTGTTTACATACACGGACCTCCGCTCCTTCACTCCGGGGGGGGCATCGCGGGTGGCCGGCGCCAATCGAAGCCGCCGCATCCGCTCCCTGGCCCTCCCCGGACACAGTGAGCGCGCGGGCGCGCCTCCGGCAGCGCGCGCACGCTCACTGTGCGCGATCTGGCGGCCGCCGTCATATGACGGCGTTTTGCCTTACAGAGCCACTTTGCCGCCGTCAGATGCCGATCGGCGGTCGGCAAGTGGTTAAAAAAACAGGATCTTTTTTTTTAAGGTAACAAATGCTTTAAAAAGTTCAAAGCACATGAGGTTAGATTTTGTTCCCATTTCTCCTTGAACTCTTGTGAGGGTCTCCATACACAGTATTTCACAAAAGTAAGTACACCCCTCACATTTTTGTAAATATTTTATTCTATCTTTTCATGTGACAACACTGAAGAAATGACACTTTTCTACAATGTAAAGTAGTGAGTGTACAGCTTGTATAACAGTGTAAATTTGCTGTCCCCCTCAAAATAACTCAACACACAGCCATTAATGACTAAACCGCTGTCAACAAAAGTGAGTACACCTCTAAGTGAAAATGTCCAAATTGTCCTTGAGAGGTCTGTTTTGATCGGTTGCATGAAACCCTCTCATGCTGCCCCATAGAGATTTGTCATGTAGAATGAATCAAACAAAAAAAAACCAAGAAAACAAAACAAAGATCAATAGCAAAAACTAGTGTAACAATCCACAATTTAAATTCACACAAGCATTAAATGCTAAGGGTTCCTCAATCAAAAAAAAAAAAAAAAAGGGGGTATTTACCACCCACTTTAATAAACCATAAATCAACACTTGGCTAGGGCTCAATATTAGTTCCTACCTGGTAACACTGTTAGGTACCATCCTTGGCTAGTCAAAAGCAAAACAATCCACCCCTAGGGATAAGCGGGACTTTAAATGTACCTTACCGATGTAATATATAGGAGTTATCACAACTTACCATTTGTCATAAAAACATATTTTGTTTTGTACAAAATGTTAGAGCAACCACAAAACAAAAATTCATATATAAATATTAAAATCACAGTTTAGACACTTCAGCAAATGTCAACGTGTTTTGTGGATATTCTACTTCTTCAGGACATATAAAAAGCTGTTTCGTGTCAATGGGATGAGAAGAGGCAATATTCCATCTGGAAGTAAATTGACAATTATTAACAATCACAGAAGGACAAAAGAGGCTATCCAGGGTCCATTACTTGGGATGAAAATAAATAAATAAGTTGTGTTTATTTATGTATTTATTTTTTCATCCTATGGGACGGACACTGAATGCCATTCTGTGATAGTTAATAACTGTCAATTTACTTCCAGATGGAATATTGCCTCTTATCCTGTTGACACAAAACATCCCTTTATATTTCTTGAAGAAGTGGAAATTGGTAGACATTTGCTGAAGTGCCTTAACTGTGATTTTAACCACTTCAGCCCAGGAAGGTTTTACCCCCTTCCTGACCAGGCCATTGTTTGCGATACGTCACTGCGTCACTTTAACTGACAATTGCGCGGTCGTGCGACGTTGTACCCAAACAAAACCGAGGTCCTTTTTTCCCCCGCAAATAGAGCTTTCTTTTGGTTGTATTTGACCACCTCTGCGGTTTTTATTTTTTGTGCTTTAACCACTTGCCGACCGCCAACCGCAGGTTGACGGCAACAAGGTGGTTCGTTATCGCAAATCGCCGTCATACGACGACGGCTGCGATAACGCGCACTGTGAGCGCGCGCGAGCCGCCGGAGGCGCGCCCGCGTGCTCACTGTGTTCGGGGAGGGCCAGGGAGCGGGTGCAGCGGCTTCGATTGCTGCCGGCTACCCGCGATGGCCCCCCCGGAGCGAATGAGCGGAGGTCCGTGTATGTAAACACGGACCTCCGCTCTGTGTGAGGGGGAAGGGCTGTGATCACAGCCTTCCTTTACGTGAAGGCTGTGATAACTTCCCTTCCCCTGTTAGGGCATCCCCCATACAGTTAGAACACGCCCAGGGAACATAGTTAACCCTTAGCGCGCCCCCTGCAGGTTAACCCCTTCACTGCCAATGGCATTTACACAGTAATCGGTGCATTTTTGTAGCACTGATCGCTGTATAAATGCCAATGGTCCCAAAAAAGTGTCAAAATGGTCCGACATGTCCGCTGAAATATCGCAGTACCGCAAAAAATCGCAGATCGCTGCCATTTTTAGTAAAAAATAAAAAAAAAAATAAAAACCCCAAAAATGAATT
>BLSH010294446.1:195681-209974 GCA_018402905.1 Glandirana rugosa
GTCACCGTTATCATGTCATTAGTCACGTAAAATATCGTGACTAGTGACATATCTACAGTGACCAGGGTTTTTCCACAGTTTTCACAGGTTAGACTGGCGGCGTTATAGGGTCGGGGTGATTTTTAACGTCTAGTGGAGGTAATGATGATGTTTTTTTTTTAGTATTATTTTTACCGTACTGTTACGGTATTCAGATAGGGGATAAAACGTCTGTGATATTGAAAACGCGTTTGGTTAGTTATATGCGAATAACGTTAAACAAAATGGTGATTATACATCTTCTTATGTTTAACCTGATTTGACTCCTTCTTTAAACAAAACAAAAAAAAAAAAAACCCCAACAATTTTGAAAAAAAAAAATATATATATATATTTTTTACTTTTTGCTATAATAAATAACCAAAAAAAAAAACAAAACAAATTTCTTCCTCAGTTTAGTCCAATTTGTATTCTTCTACATATTAGTGGTAAAACAAATTGCAATAAGCGTATATTGATTGGTTTGCGCAAAAGTTATAGTGTCTGCAAAATAGGGGATAGACTTATGGCATTGTCATGCCATTTTTATTATGATTTTTTTTTTGTAGTAGTAATGGAGGTGATCTGCAATTTTTAGTGGGGCTGGGATATTGCGGCGGTCAGATTGGACACTTTTGACACCTTTTTGGGACCAGTGACATCTATACAGTGATCAGTGCTATAAAATGCACTGATTACTGTACTATTGCCACTGGCATGGAAGAAGTTAACACATTACTGCGTGATCAAAGGGTTAAATGTGTTCCCTGGGATGTGATTCTAAAGGCCCGTACAAACTCTTACCGTTAGTATGGTGCTTTCGACAGTCGATAGATTTTTCAGACGATAAATACTGGATGAGCAGGCTATAAATATTTTGTAGGATGTGAACTCAATGTCCAATTTTTGTTTAGTTAATACGATTTTCGTCTGGAAAAAAAATCGTACATGCAAGACTACACATGCTCAGAAACTAAAAAATGCATACAAAGCTATTCAACATATTACGTCACTTCTGACGGTGAATTCAGTACTATGAGAATTTTCGTATTGTTAGTGCGTTCTTCACTTTCAACATGAGACGAGCATCCAACAAAAAATGGACGTTCTGTCGTCCGAAATTTGCATTGTATGTTTGAGGCTTTACTGTGGGGGGAGTGGACTGACTGGGAGTAGAGAGAAAATGCTGTTCCCAATTACTGGGAACAGGCGATCTCTCTCCACTTCCCTGACAGAACGGGGATCTGTTTTTTTAGATTGACAGATCCCTGTTCTGCCTCTCTTTTCCCCAATCGCAGGGGGCCAGTGGACATCAGCTTCCCCGCCATGCTGCGGGCGTGCGCCTGCTATATCTATTTAAAAGGTGCCGACCATTATACGGCGGATGGTCGGCAAGTGGTTAATATTTATATATGAATTTTTGTTTTGTGGTTTCTTTTACTTTTTGTACAAAATAAAATATGTTTTTATGACAAATGGTAAGTTGTGAGAACTCCTATATATAACACTGATGAGGTACATTTAAGGTCCCACTTACCCCTAAGAGGTGTTTTTGTTTTGACTAGTTCAAGGGATGGTACCTACCAGTGATACCATGTAGAAACAAATATTGGCACCTAACCAAATTTTGATATATGTAAACGTTTTGACAAATCCTGTGATGTCATGATCAGGCCCAGACTGGGACAAAAAATAGGCGGGGCATTTTAGACTGAGCAGCCCATGACATATTTACTGGGAGGTACGGAGAGCATGGGTTGGGGGGCTGTGGAGAACATGGTTGGGAGCACTAGAGGGGTCAAAGAGTACGGGGGCAATGAGCACTGGGAGGGGCTGGAGAGCATGGGGGGAGTTGGAGATCACTGGGGGGCCGGAGAGCAGTGGGGGAGCCTTACAGCACGAGGGGGGAACCTGAGAGTATGGTGGGAGGTTGAGAGCATAGGGGGGGCCGAAAACATAGGTGGTTGAGAGAACTAGGGGGCAGTAGAAAGAAGCTGGATAGGAGGAGCAGCTGCATACATAATAGACAAATTCATCTCTTTATCTTTTCTCCTACATCCTCTAAATGAGGGAGAGAAGGAGAAGCGGGCTTTCAGAGGCTGTAGCAGAAAAATAAAGAGATGGATTTGTCTACTGTGTATGCAGCCGCTCCTCCTATCCAGGTGCATGCACGGGGAGCCGCACTTACTTTCTCTCCTGTCCAGCGTCTCCTGTAGATCCCCTCCCTCTTCATAGTCACAGGTAATGTGACCTGTAGTCTCCACCTGGACAGCCAAACTGAAATGGAAAGGCCGGGTGAGAAGCAGGGGCACAAGTAGCAGCTCAGCTGCCTTGGCCCCACAAGGACATGCGGCCCGGCGGCCCCAGCTCACCGGGCAAGTGCCCGATGTACCCTATAGCTAGTGCGGGCCTGGTCATGATGCTCAACATCTGCCAACCCATTGAATAAAAAAAAATGGCGTCCATAGACACATATTAACCCATCGCATGACTCACAACAGACATCATCTCCTGGTCCCAGCCACAACAAATATAAGCAAAAAAGGCATGGCTTCCAGGTGAAGTCGTTGACCATGCATGGGCAGGGATGATTCACTATCTGTTTGGACAACTAGGAGGAAGCTTTTACATTTAGCAGTGGTAATAATGCTAAGTATTTCACTTCACACTCCGGCTGGAGGTTTGTTAGGACGTTTGTACAGAAATCTCCATAGACTGTACCTAGTGCAGTGGTCTTCATATTATTTTCTCTACTAATCAGATGTTCTTAGCCTATGGTGTTAGGTTATATTTTGTATTGGTGACTGTTTTTCTCTTAGGACCGAATGTTAGGGAATGGTACATTCGCCCAGCGGAGGGCAACAAGGATGCTATTACATGCATATTACAAACATTACAAATATGTGATATTAGAGTTTGTTTTTTTCAAATAATAACCAAGTTATACTTACCTGATCTGTACAATGGTTTTGCACAGAGCAGTCCAGATCCTCCCATTTATTAGTTCAATATTTCTAAATGTAAAATAATGCACCTAGGGAAAAAGAATCCCCTTAGAGAGTACAGCATTGGGGGTACAGTGTTAGCCAGCACTACAGAAGAAAAAGATTTGAGCCAGCACTACAGAAGAAAAAGATTTGGGGGTGCTTATTTCAGATGATTGCAAAATGAACAAACAGTGTAACCAGGCAGTGGGAAAAGCAAATAGAATTCTGGGATGTATGAGTAGAGGGATCACCAGCAGGAGGAAGGAGGTCCTGATTCCTCTATATAGATCTTTATATCACTGGAGGGGTCACCAGCAGGAGGAAGGAGGTCCTGATTCCTCTATATAGATCTTTAGTGAGACCTCACTTAGAATACTGTGTCCAGTTCTGGAGACCTCGCTTACAAAAAGATATTGATAAGATAGAACGAGTTCAGAGACGGGTAACAAAAACGGTGAAAGGTCTGGGGAATAAAACATATCAAGAGCGACTTCAGGAACTTAATATGTACAGTCTGGAGGAAAGAAGGGAGAGGGGAGACATTGATTGAAACCTTTAAAGAGGAAGTAAACCCAGATGGGGTTTACTTCCTCTATGTTACCCTGGAATGTAAAAGCATAATGGGCTACTATGCATCGCCCATTATGTGTCACTTACCTGCATTGGAAGCCAGCGATGTCCCCTGTGCAGGCTGCATCCATCTTCTGCCCCTCTTACTTCCAGGGCCGTGATCTCCGGCTCTGTGAATGGTCTGAGTCACGTGACATCACTCCTGCGCATGCGTGCGGGAGCAGCCAGTCATGGAACGATCACAGTGAAGGAATGGCACGGAGGCCGTTTCTTCACTGCGCATGTGCCCGGTAACGTAGGCACATAGCAGAACACTGCATATCTCCAGAACCGTGCAGGTTTGGGAGATATGCAGGGCACCTACAGGTAAGCTTGTTATAAATACATCAAGGGGGTGAATAAGGTTCAGGAAGGTGATCTTTTCAATATGAAACCAAAATCAAGAACACGGGGACCTCAAACTAACTTAGAAAGTATGATTTTACTGAAAGGGTGGTTGATGAGACAGTCAACAGTAAATGGCTTTAAACATGCTTGGGATATACATAAATCTATAGTCAGACAATGAGGTTAATGGGAAAAAAAAAACAATAGCAAACCCCCCACCCAAAAAAAAAGAAAAAAAAAAGGGCAGACTCAATGGACTACTCAGTCTTTTTCTGCCGTCACTTTTCTATGTTTCTATGTTTATTCTGTGGTAGTCTGCTAGTCCTTCTTGCTCCTCATGCCCTTGAGTACCCCCCTATACTAGGGGAAATATGTGTACAGCTCAGCCCCACCCCCCCTGTTCCCTCATTGACAGCCGTAGGTGGGCTGGGGGGCACAGCACCTAAAAGTTTCAAGCATTACTATAAAAGCTGAACATTTTAAGCACCCTGGGCATTGTTTATGGCTTGCACAACCCTTGTAAAGCTTTCACTTCTGCTGGACAGCTTGGCCAATTATAGAAATCAGAAAAAACAGATTTTCTGGCATTTATTAGAGGGGGGCACTTGGAAAAAACAAAACTGCTGTGCTTATTTCATTGAAATTCATCATATATGGATTTTTTTTATTGAGTCCAAAATTACACTTTAAATCTGAGTTCCGCGTGGGGAAAAAATAAATTAAAAGTCAGCAGCTACAAATACTGTAGCTGCTGACTTTTAACATAAGGGCACTTACCTGTCCAGGGAGCCCACGATGCTGGCACCTGAAGCCGACCCGTCCCTCGGCCCTGGGTGCAGGCGCTGTCATCCTTACTAAGGGAAACAGGAAATGAAGCATTGCAGCTGCACAGCCTGTTTCCTACTGCACATGCCCGAGTTGCGCTGCACTTTCTGAATGGTCCCTGCTGTCTTCTGGGACCTGTGTGTCTCCCAGAAGACAGCGGGGGGGAGGGGCCAGACATTGCGTAGAATACGGCAAACTTTCAGTGGGGGGCAGATACCTGGATTTGACAGGTATCCTCTCTCCTCCCTCCCCCCCGAAAGGTGCCAAATGTGGCACCTGAGGGGGGGGGGGGATCTGATCTGCGGACGTTCTATTTATGGGTGGGACTCCGCTTTAATCATACACACATTGCAATTTTCAATGAGAACATTCTTAGTGTTAAAAAAAAAAATAATTTGTTTTTTTGCTTTCTTTTTCCAGCAGCAGTGAATTGCTCAGCTTGTCACGTTGATGCGACCTGTACAGAGAACATTGGAGGTTCCATGCGATGCTCCTGTAAGGCCGGGTTCACCGGCGATGGTCTCAGCTGTTCTGATATTGATGAGTGCGCCAACACCACACATGGCTGCTCCACTGGGACTTGCCGTAATATTATCGGCTCTTACTATTGTACCGGTTCACCCAACGCCTATTCCTCCTCTGATCCGTGCACAAACCACATTGTTCTCAATGAGCCCTGGAGAAGTACAGACCACATAACAACAGGGGCTTCATATTGTGACTCAGACAAGAATGGATGGTATCAATTTGTTGGCAGTGGAGGCACTAGAATGCCAGAAGTTTGTGTACCTATCAAAAGGTGTCAGACCGATGCCCCATTGTGGTTAAATGGAAAACATCCAACCATTGGTGATGGAATTGTAGATCGCACTGTTTGTGGAAATTGGGTTGGAAGCTGCTGCCATTTCTCAGGAACAATCCAGGTTAAAGCTTGCCCGGGTGGATACTACGTGTATGGAATAAAAGGGACCCCTAATTGCAATTTAGCCTACTGCACTGGTAAGCAAGAATTAGACAATGGAAAGTCATTCTTTGGTAACCATCAAGAAACTCATTAGAAATAACATTAGCTAAAGACACAGGATCATTTGAAGTAAATAAAGAGATAGCGTGAGGAGAAAGAAAAGCCGATTGCCGGCTTGTGTAAATGGGACATCGGTCCCACGTGCAGAGGGCCACTGGCACCTCATCAGTGCCCACCAGTGCTACCTACCAGTGCCCACCAGTGTCACCTACCAGAGTCCACCAGTGCTGCCAATCAGTTCCCATCAGTGCCTCATAATTAGTGGCACCTATCAGTGCTGCCTATCAGTGTCACCTACCAGTGCCTATCAGTGAGTGCCCATCAGTGTCACCTATCAGTGCCCTTCAGTGCCACCTATCAGTGCCCATCAGTGCCACCTACCAGTGCCCACCAGTGCTGAGTGCTGCCACTCAGTTCCCATCAGTGCTCATAATTAGTGGCACCTATCAGCGTCACCTACCAGTGCCTATCAGTGCCCATCAGTGCCACCTATCAGTGCCCTTCAGTACTGCCTATCAGTGCCACCTATCAGTACCTATCAGTGCAGCCTCATCAGCGCACATTCATGAAGGAGAAAAATTACCTGTTTGCAAAATTTTATAACAAACTATGAAAACTGTTTTTTTTTTTTCAAAACTTTTTGTCTTTTTTTTGTTTGTTTAGCAAAAAATGAAAACCCCAGTAATGGTTAAATATCACCAAAAGAAAGTTCTATTTGAGTGAAAAAATAATAAAAATTTCATATAAGTACCGTGTAGCATATCTAAGCAATTGTCTTTCAAAGTGTCACAGCGCTGAAAGCTGAAAATTGGCCTGGGCAGGAAGGGCTTATATGTGCCCAGTAAGCAAGAGGTTAAAGCGATTATAAAGTCTTATTTTTTTCCCATAAAAATAACAAACATGTTATACTTACCTGCCCTGTTGCAGTGGATTTGTAGAGCAGCCCGGATCCTCCTCTTCTCAGGTTCCTCTTCAGTGCTCCTGGCCCCTCTCCCCTGTTCAGTGCCCCCACAATAAGGAGCTTGCTATGGGGGCACCCGAGCCGAGTCTCAGCTCCCTATGTCCATTCAGACACGGAGCCCTGACGTGACCCCACCCCATCTCTACCCTGATTGGCTAGCTGACTTTGATTGACAGCAGTGACAGCCAGTGGTGCTGCTGTGTCTCAGCCAATAAGGAGGGAGAATCTTGGATGGCTGAGACACTGATGGACATCACTGGACAGAGAAGAACCTCAGGTAAGTGTTAGAGGGGCTGAGGGGGGCTGCTGCAACAGAACGCTCTTCATCTTAATGCATACAATGTATTAAGATAAAAGACTTTCCGCCTTTACAACACTTTTAATATAATTTATTAAAGATGTAATTTACTTTATACAACATATGTATTTGGGGGGGTCAGTTTTATTCCCAATCAATTAATTTTTTTATGCCATACAAAAGGAAATGCCAGCTGCAGTGTATATTGTTCCTTCTGTTCTACTGAAATATTCAAAATGTCGGACTTTGAAAAGTTGATCTTTCAATTCAATTAATCTCCATAGAGTTTAAGTTCCTGAATTATGTTTGGAAAAGTTATCCTGGGGTTGGGGACAAAGAAAAGAATTTAGTTGGCTGCAACTTTCTTTATACCTTGTATACAGTATCTACATTATCTCACAAAAGTAAGTACATCCCTCACATTTTTGTAAATATTTTATTCTATCTTTTCATGTGACAACACTGAAGAAATGACACTTTGCTACAATGTAAAGTAGTGAGTGTACAGCTTGTATAACAGTGTAAATTTGCTGTCCCCTCAAAACAACTCAACACACAGCCATTAATGTCTAAACCGCTGGCAACAAAAGTGAATACACCCCTAAGTGAAATGTCCAAATTGGGTCCAATTAGCCATTTTCCCTCCCCATTGTTGTGTGACTTGTTAGTGTTACAAGGTCTCAGGTGTGAATGGGGAGCAGGTGTGTTAAACTTGGTGTTATCGCTCTCACTTTCTCATACTGGTCACTGAAAGTTCAACATGGCACCTGATGGCAAAGAACTCGCTGAGGATCTATAGAAAAGAATTGTTGCTCTACATAAAGATGGCCTAGGCTATAAGAACATTGCCAAGACCCTGAACCTGAGCTGCAGCACGGTGGCCAAGACCATACAGTGGTTTACCAGGACAGGTTCCACTCAGAACAGGACTCACCATGGTTGACCAAAGAAGTTTAGTGCACATGCTCAGCGTCATATCCAGAGGTTGTCTTTGGGAAATAGATGCATGAGTGTTGCCAGCATTGATGCAGACGTTGAAGGGGCGGGGTACAGCCTGTCAGTGCTCAGACCATACGCCGCAAACTGCATCAATTTGGTCTGCATGGCTGTCGTCCCAGAAGGAAGCCTTTTCTAAAGATGATGCACAATAAAGCCCAAAAATTGTTTGCTGAAGACAAGCAGAATAAGGACATGGATTACTGGAGCCATGTCCTGTAGTCTAATGAGACCAAGATAAATTTATTTGGTTCAGATGGTGTCAAGCATGTGTGTCGGCAACCAAGTGAGGAGTACAAAGACAAGTGTCAACTATAAATGCCAACATGTACTGTTACATACTAATCCCTTCCTTTCCGAGACTGGTCCGCAGGGCAGTATTCCAACATGATAACGACTCCAAACACACCTCCAAGACGACCACTGCCTTGCTAAAGAAGCTGAGGGAAAATCTGATGGACTGGCCAAGCATGTCTCCAGACCTAAACCCTATTGAGCATCTGTGGGGCTCCTCAAATGGAAGGCGGAGGAGCACAAGGTCTCTAACATCCACCAGCTCCTTGATGTTGTCATGGAGGAGTCGAAAAGGACTCCAGTGGCAACCTGTGAAGCTCTGGTGAACTCCATGCCCAAGAGGGTTAAAGCAGTGCTGGAAAATAATGGTGGCCACAGACATTTTCCCTTAGGGGTGTACTCACTTTTGTTGCCAGCGGTTTAGACATTAATGATTGTGTGTTGAGTTATTTTGAGGGGACAGTAAATTTACACTGTTATACAAGCTGTACACTCACTACTTTACATTGTAGCAAAACGTCATTTCTTCAGTGTTGTCACATGAAAAGATAGAATAAAATATTTACAAAAATGTGAGGGGTGTACTCACTTTTGTGAGATACTGTATATATATGATTTTTTTTAAAATTCAATTGTTTTTATTGTTATTAACATAAAGTGAACTTGTACAGGATACAAAACATATCATACCGTAACGGTTTACAGAGGAGCAGTCATAACCGTATCCAATATGAAAAACATTAGACAGTGTAAATGTAATTAGTACTTTTGTTAATGTCATAGTTTTGATAACAGATTAACATTTTGACAACAGTCGTGGGTAATGAGAATTAAAGCTAAAGCTATGTTTTGCTGCTATATTGAGACCGTGCCAGGTGAGATTTGCTCTATTGTAGAAGTCCCATGGATGGGTGGTGTCTATGGGACGTCACTGTGACAACCCCGCCACCCCTAAGGGGAACATACTGTGGCGGGTGTACAGTGGTGCCCTATCTTAATTATGGTGTCATTCTGGGTTAATGTAGGGTTGGCTTGTGCTCTAGGTGGAGTTGTTAGTCAGTTTTTTTTTTTTACTTCTAGAAAGGTATAACGTTAGACCATTGTGTCCAAGGTTGCCATGATGAGCAAGATTTCTGAAATGTTCCTCTGCTGGCTGCCAACATGACCTCATTGCTATAGTGCGTGTTTACCATTTTAAGTGTTTCTTCTATAGTTGGGGGTTTGTTAGATTTCCACAGTCTTGTTATTTTTAGTAGCTAGAAGGATATGCGTTGTGATCATCCTGTGGGTTCTGGGTATATTCCCTATTGTGAGATTCAGTAGGGCTAATGCAGGAGAGAGGGGGACAAGATTTTGTACTATTTCACTGATTATTGGGAAGATATTAGACCAGTAGGGCTGTATTACAAGGCAAGCCCATAGAATGTGCAGAAGTTTGTCCTTGTGTTTTTGACATCTCCAACAGGTGTATGATAGTTGGGGGTTAAAAGATTTTAATTTAGTGGGAGTTAAGTACCAGCGCTGGGAGATTTTTTGGGATATTTCCCATAGTGCTGTGCAACTAGTGGCACCATAGATATATCTGAGTGAATCTTGCCACTGATTTTCTGAGAAAGTTTGGTTTAAATCTTCTTCCCACCGGAAATGGGAGGCAGTTTTAGTAAATTCCCATTTCCGGTGAAGTAAATTATAAAATAATGAAATACCTTTGTTCAGAGGCGTAGCTAGAACCTTCAGGGCCCAGGTGCAAGAAATTATGAAGGGCCCCTTGACCCCTTGCCAGGGCACTTCCCTCTTCCCACAGATCCAGGGGCAATTTACTCCCATCACGGGTCCCGATATTATGGTACGGCAGCGGGGCCTTTTCACAGGCCCCCTTTCTGCCAATCTTCGGGCCTCCGCATGGTGGTGAAATGTCAGGGCCCAGTCCCGATTGCAACTTTTGCAATACTGATAGTTCCCACACTGGTGTCAGTAGTTTTTAATTTTTATTGTTATTTTATTATTTTTTACCATTTCATTTTATTTATTTTACAGTTTTATTTTTACAATTTTTTTTTTAGGAGCTCTGTTGGGGGGCTTTGATGAGATATCAGGGGTCCAAACAAACCTCAGCTCCCAATCTCCCCCTGTCTAGCCTCAGCTGCACAGAATGAATGCACAGGAATAGCTGTGCACCGAGCCTCCCATTCATTCAGAAATGGAAGTATAGTAAAACAGTTTATTATGCTTCAGTTATGAATGAACCAATTTGTACCAATCACTGACTCTGTTCATTTAGAAAAGAAAGGATCCGGTAAATGACAAATTTACTGTCCCGTTCCCATCTCTCCATCATGACTCATCTTCTACAGCAGCTGGCAGGAGAGAGGAGGGGGGAAGACAGCAGCTCTGTGGGGGGGGGGGGGGGGGCAGGGAAGCACACAGGGACCCTGGGAACAGCAGAAAACAAGTAAACTGGATAGAGGAAAATGGAGGAGATTGGTTGCTCTAAATGCCACCTCCGCCTATTCAGGAGTACAAGAGAGGCACACGGACCATGGGGCCCGGTTTCAATTGCAACCCCTGCAACCCATATCGTTATGCCCCTGCCTTTGTTCTTGGTGGATGGAAGGGTTAGATAGGACCAAGCGCTGGAGAGAATTGAATAGCAGGGGTTTTCGCGTGGCAGATTAGCTAAGCAATGGGTTATTCATAGGTATGTGAAGTGCTCTGTGTTTGGTAGGGTGTATTCTTTTTGAAGGTGGGAAGGTTTTCATTTTTGAGTCAGAGAAGAGGTTTTGGATATACAATATCCCTTTGTTGACCCAATTGGATATTGTTAAGTCAGGTGTTAGGTGTTTTAGGGCTCATATTGGGATAAAGAGGAAGGTGTGTTGTGAAGGTGGAGGTGAAAGTTCGGTCAGCTTTTTCCAAGTTTGAATTGTTGCTTTCATTGTGGGGGGAAGAGTTATTGGGGGGGTGATACCCAAGGGTATTCCAAGGGTCCATGTGTATAGGTCTGTTCTAGTGAGTAGGGAGGCTTCTATATGTCTCCATAGAGTGTCTAATGATGGGTTAAGCCTATGGACCCAGATCCTCCCGCTAGTTTATGTTTGAAGAGTTTCGCGTGGGCACATCTAGGTTTTTTCCCTTTGCAAATTAATTTATTGAATGTTGTTTGCAGGGATTTGAAGTAAGAGTGGGGGATAGGTATGGGTAGAGTCCTGAAGAGGTAAAGCAATTGTGGAAGGTGTATCATCTTGAATTCTGCCAGTCTGCCAGACCAAGATAGTTTGTGTTTAGAGTTGAGCGAACACCTGGACGTTCGAGTTCGGAGGGTCCGAACGAACTTTGGAAAAAAGTCCGGGTTCAGCAACGAACGTTGCTGAATATTATCCTGGACCCCGAACCCCATTGAAGTCAATGGGGACCCAAACTTTTAGGCACCAAAATGGCTGTAACAAAGTCCTGGCAAGTGCTAGAGGGCTGCAAAAGGAAGGAAAATGGGGGTAAGAGTAGGGCAAGTGCTCTACAAAAAAATGGGGATAGGGAAAATAAATTAGGTTTTATTTTGGTGCAAGAAATGCACTGCTCACACCAACAGCTGGAAGCTCTCCCTATAGGAGTAGGCAATGATTTTTGAACAATAATCTGTCCCTCTAAGCAACAGCTGGAAACTCTCCCTTTAGAACTAGGAGATGATTTTTGAACAAAAATGTGGCACTTAAAGCTACAGCTGGCCCTATAGGAGTAGGCAATGATTTTTGAACAATAATCTGTCCCTCTAAGCAGAAGCCTCTACCTAGTGCAGTCAGATCGCTCAAAGCAGCAGTATGTGAAATCTCAAATTACCCCCACAATTTGATCGTTGTGTACGATCCCACAATCTGATTGTTGTGTATGATCGTAACTATTGTTGTGTTAGGCAGGGTTTGATCTGCAATGTGTCACTAAAAGCAGCAGTATGTGAAATCTCAAATTACTTCAACAATCTGATCGTTGTGCACGATCGTATCGATCGTTGTGTTATGCAGAGTTTGATCTGCAATCTGTCACTCAAAGCAGCAGGATGTGAAATCTCAAATTTCTGCAATCTGTCCCTCAGAGCAACAGCAGTAGTAATCTCAGGATGTAGGATCAGATGTTCAAATGTCTGCAATCTCTCCCTCACAAAAACGCAGACAGCTTCCTCTCCCTACCTAACCCAAGAGCATGTGACATGCAGCACTGTGACTCCAGCTTATAAAGAGGCTGGGTCACATGATGCACTGGCCAATCACAGCCATGCCTGCATTAGTAGGCATGGCTGTGATGGCTTCTAAGGGCAAACCAGTGAAACTCTTGTTGATTGGCTGCCTTTCAGCTATTCAACATGCGTGATCAACTACCAGAACCCAGAACCCGAACCCGAACGTTTTTTGAAATGTCCGTGTTCGGGTCCGGGTCCCGGACACCCGAAAGTTTGGTACGGACATGAACGTTACAGTCCGGGTTCGCTCAACACTATTTGTGTTTTATTAGTTTTTGTAGGCCACACTGCAGGGTAGTGGCACATTTTTTGTAATTGAGTGCAAATACGTTTTTTACTTTTTTGGTGAGCTTTATGCCTAGATAGGAGTAAAGTTATTGATAGAGCGCAAATGACCTGCATCCAAAGGGAGAAGGATTGTGGTAGCATATGTTTAGAAGTCCACTTGACCAGCAATCTTAGGGCAGCTGTTAGTGAAGAAGACAGACGTACTTCTGGGAGCAGGAGACAAAATACACAAGAAGCACCTCTAAGTGCAGCCGTATAAACAGATTTATTTTTTTTTTTTTTTTCAAATCAATTTTTATTGAAACAATTTCTTAATACAGTAAACAAGACATGAGACTCATGAATAACAAGGCAAATGAACATAGGAGATCAATGAGATAGTACATCCATGAGTTTTAAGTAAGAAGCAGTGGATTAACGAAACACATTTACAGGTTTTGTTGCTGTTGTTGTTGTTGTTCTCACCGGTATCTATGTTGATCCACCACTACTCGAGTGGGGAAAGTAAGCATATAGTGACGGGATTGCGTCTGTATTCACGTTGTGGGGGTGTTTAAATCACTTCGAGTATCGAATGAGTAGGCCTTCCCCGTACCCCCGGGCGCCCCATTGGGAACACATTTGCGCTCGAGGATGCAGGGAGGCCTAGTGTCTAGGTGTTACCTTCTTCTGAAGAGAATCGTCACTTTGCCTTAGATCAGCTGACCTTAGGTGGGATAACTTGGGTCCATGCGTCCATGGATTTGGGGGTGTGGTGAGGACAACAACAACTGCTCACAAAGTGCATTTAAAGGTAAAGAGGGTGATAAGTAGGTCAAGGTGCAATTCCGTGGTGGAAGCATATTAAGGGGTGGAAGTAAGTATGAAGGTTAAATGGGTGGTGTTCAGGTGATGTAGTTTTAGAGGTGGTTAGTGAGGGGAGGGAGGGGGGTTTGGAGCAAGGGCGTTTGTGTTGTTAATTTTCCATTTTGGGCCATATTTCCCATTTTTTATGAAAAGTGGGTCCTGATGCATTTTTATATGCTATGATACGTTCGCACATGTAATTGTGATGTACTAGGGTTGTCACTTCTGAGAGATTTGGTGCTGCCTTGGTTTTCCATTTCCTGAGGATGGTTTGTCGTGCTGCTAGCAGTATGTGGGTAACTACGACCCTTTGTGATGCAGGGTAGTTCTCAATTCCTATATTGAGAAGTGCGAGAGCTGGGTAGGGCTGAGTGAGAATGCCTGTTAGTGTGGCTATGTGTTTAAATACCTGGTGCCAAAAACTCTTGAGGCTTGGGCAGCTCCAGAGGATGTGAGTGAGGTTGCCTATTTGACCGCATCCTCTCCAACATAGGGGTGAGGTTGTGTTGGAAAAGGTGGCTATTTTTTGTGGTGTGTAGTACCATCTGTGGTTGATTTTTATAGTCAT
>BLSH010294446.1:221542-232796 GCA_018402905.1 Glandirana rugosa
GTCCCCCCCCCCCCCCGCCCGAATGGTCAGACCCACGTGTTACTCAGGCTTCACATCACTCGCCCCTCCCTGTCTCCACCTCCCTAGTGCAGGAACAAATTAGGGAGCTCAACAGGCGGGCCAGTCCGGCATATCAAACCGTCCTAATGAGCTCCATTGACCAGCAATAGGGGCTGCCAAGAGAGCAAATGAGCGTGGAGAAACAATTTCTCTGTGCTTCTCAATGACATTTTTTATCATGTCTAGGACGGACGCCCAGTTGCTAGGTAGATTAGAAAAAAAAAAATCACAATTTGATGCTTTTTTCCTAATCTACCTAGCAACAGCATAAAAAGACAATTATATAGTTTATTTATTTTATTTTTTTTTATGCAAACTTTTTTTTTTAAGCAACAGCAGAAAAAGATAATTATATAGTTTATTTTTTTTTTATGCAAACTTTTTTTTTTAAGCAACAGCAGAAAAAGACAATTATATAGTTTATTTTTATTTTATTTTTTTTCGCAAACTTTTTTTTTTAAGCAACAGCAGAAAAAGATAATTATATATTTTATTTTATTTTTTTTATGCAAACTTTTTTTTTTAAGCAACAGCAGAAAAAGACAATTATATAGTTTATTTTTATTTTATTTTTTTTTGCAAACTTTTTTTTTCTTCTGCAAATTGGTGGTGGGGCAGTGCCCCATGAGCCCCTATGGAGCAGCCTCCACTGGTCAAAGCAGTGGAGACTGCAGCTCAATATTTCTAAATGTAAAATAATGCATCTAGGGAAAAAGAATCCCCTTAGAGAGTACAGCATTGGGGGTACAGTGTTATCCAGCACTACAGAAGAAAAAGATTTGGGGGTGCTTATTTCAGATGATTGCAAAGTGAGCAAACAGTGTGACCAGGCAGTAGGGTTGCCACATCATCCCTTTAATCCAGGACACATATTAATTACACAGGTTCTGTGACTGATTAAGGTGATAATTAAACTCACTTGGTGCCTTATCTGCATTAAATTTGCATCAGAACAACCTGTGTAATTCATATGTGTCCTGGATTAAAGGGATGATGTGGCAACCCTACCAGGCAGTGAGAAAAGCAAATAGAATTCTGGGATGTATCAGTAGAGGGATCACCAGCACTAGGAAATTGGTCCTGATTCCTCTATATAGATCTTTAGTGAGACCTCACTTAGAATACTGTGTCCAGTTCTGGAGGCCTCACTTACGAAAACATATTGATAAGATAGAACGAGTTCAGAGACTGGTAACAAAAATGATGAAAGGTCTGGGGGATAAAACAGATCAAGAGCGACTTCAGGAACTTAATATGTACAGTCTGGAGGAAAGAAGGGAGAGGGGAGACATCGATTGAAACCTTTAAATACATCAAGAGGGTAAATAGGGTTTAAGAGGGCAGTCTTTTCAATATGAATCCAAAATCAAGAACATGGGTACATGACCTCAAACTAACTGGAGGGAAGTTCAAAACTAATCTTAGAAATTAGTATTTTACTGAATGGTGGTTGAAGATTGGAATAAACTACCAACAGAGGTTGTAAGACAGTCAACAGTAAATGGCTTCAAACATGCTTGGGATAAGCTTAAATCTATAGTCAGACAACGAGGTTAATGGGCAAAAAAAACAAAAAAAAACAACAAACCCCCCCCCAAAAAAATAAAAATAAAATAAAAAGGGCAGACTCGATGGACTACTCAGTCTTTTTCTGTTGTCACTTATCTATGTTTCTATGTTTCTATAGTTGTATTTTATCAAATGGAGCATTAGATGGCTGCCATCAAGAGCATTGCTTTAGCTTGAAAAAAATGCACATGCATCAGAACATCTCTTGGGACAGACGCTGCAAGGAGGGATGGTTTGGCAATCCTGTGTATGCAGTCAATGGAGATTTCTAGTGGTGTGGCAGTGGGGAGGATGACCTTCATGAGGTCAGTAGCATAGGTTTGGAGGTTGGCCACAGGTACCGATTCGGGTATGCTGCGCAATTTAACATTTTTGCGTCTGGACCGGTCCTCTAGGTCCGCTAATTTGGCCTTGATCCATGACTGGTCCTCTTTAACCTCCTCATAGGCGTCTACTAGATCAATGGTTCTCAATGGCCTCCCAACAGGCCATGTTTTGGGAATTTCTCTTAGATAAAGTAGCTGTCAAAAATACCAAGCCATTGACTCTAATTTAAAGCACCTATGCAAGATAAAGGAAAACCTGAAAACATGGTCTGTTGGGGGGTACTTGAGGACAGGGTTGAGAACCACTGTACTAGATCATTTACAGTGTTTGCGCTTTCGTCCATTTTCTCCTCTATATAATAGACTCTCTCCCCTAAGTTGTCTATCTCAGAAGAAAATTTGCTGATGAGGGAGGACGGATCCGACATCAATGAAGACAGCAATGAGAGGAGCAGGTCCTTCAGTGTAGTGTCTATGACAGGCTGGCCTGTGGTGGGGAAGGCCGCCATGGAGGACTGCAGGGCCTGATTAGATTTAAGAGGATGGAAGTAGGAGGCCGCAAACTGTGTCGCTATATGGGGGTTCACCTAGCCTCATTCGAGCCTTTGCTGTTCTTCCTGATAGCGGGCTCCCTCCTGCAGAGTGATTGAGAGAGAAAGTCAGGGGCTGGGGATCTTGATCTCTCTGAGCCTCGTCAGACAAGTCTGTATAGGGGCCGCGGGTTATGGGCGCAGCCGCACAAGTGCCATCTTGGATTCCACTGACCTTATGCATTGATTTAATGAAGAAGGCCGTCAGCTTCTTCATCAAGCGTTTTTCTGCCAAAACGCTGCTGCTCCTGGATGCACTGGCAATAGGGTTTTCTTCCTACCTCTAAACTATCCTGCCACTAAACACTGCTAAAAGACTACATGTGCATGGAGACATATTGCTGGCTACCATGGAGGGTAGAGTTGAGCGAACACCTGGACGTTCGGGTTCGGAGGGTCCAAACGAACTTTGGAAAAAAGTCCGGGTTCGGCACCGAACGTTGCCCGAACGTTATCCCGGACCCCAAACCCCATTGAAGTCAATGGGGACCCGAACTTTTAGGCACAAAAATGGCTGTAACAAAGTCCTGGCAAGTGCTAGAGGGCTGCAAAAGGAAGTAAAATGGGGGGTAAGTGCCCTACAAAAAAATGGGGAAAGGGAAAATAAATTGAAATCAAATAAACTAGGAGATGATTTTTGAACAATAATGTGTCACTTACAGCTGCAGCTAGAAACTCTTCCTTTAGAACTAGGAGATGATTTTTGAACAATAATCTGTCCCTCTAAGCAGAAGCCTCTACCTAGTGCAGTCAGATCGCTCAAAGCAGCAGTATGTGAAATCTCAAATTACTCCCACAATCTGATCGTTGTGTACGATCGTAACGATCGTTGTGTTAGGCAGGGTTTGATCTGCAATGTGTCACTCAAAGCAGCAGTATGTGAAATCTCAAATTTCTGCAATCTGTCCCTCAGAGCAACAGCAGTAGTAATCTCAGGATGCAGGATCAGATGTTAAAATGTCTGCAATCTCTCCCTCACAAAAATGCCGGCAGCTTCCTCTCCCTACACCAGTGGTTCTCAACTCCGGTCCCACCAACAGACCAGATTTTAATTATTACCTTGGGGAGATGCAGAGTAGAACACTGCAATCCACTTAGCGGCAAATTACATCACCTGTGATTTATTTCATTTATCCTGCAAACCTGGCCTGTTGGGGGGTCCCGAGGACCGGAGTTGAGAACCACTGCCCTACATTAACCCAAGAGCATGTGAAATGCAGCACTGTGACTCCAGCTTATAAAGAGTCTGGGTCACATGATGCACTGGCCAATGACAGCCATGCCATTAGTAGGCATGGCTGTGATGGCTTCTAAGGGCAAACCAGTGAAACACTTGTTAATTGGCTGCCCTTCAGCTATTCAACATGCGTGATCAACTACCAGAACCCAGAACCCGAACGTTTTTTGAAATGTCTGTGTTCGGGTCCGGGTCCCGGACACCTGAAAGTTTGGTACGGACCCGAACGTTACAGTCCGGGTTCGCTCAACACTAATGGAGGGGCGTTTGGAAGCAGGAGCATTTGGAAAAAAAACACCTGACACCTCTAAAAGCATCAGTAAAAACATCATGTGTGCTTGAGATCAAACACTGTCCCCTGGGGTTTGGTTGAGCCTGTATGTGGGTCAGTTTATCTGAGGTGATTTGCTGCATACTTTTTATATCTTCCGCTTCTGCTGCCTCTGCGGTCAGATATTTCTGCATAGAGCTAGGTCCAGGCAATTTAGTACTGCTCACCTTCCCAGCCTTTTTTTTCATCTCTGCACACTAAAGGACCAGCAAATATTAGTATCAGGATTAAAGAGGACAGCCAAGCATACAAAGCAGAGCCATGCTTTTCCCCATCTGATAGCCAGCTTGTCTCCTTTTGGTCCTGATGTCCACTTTGGCAGGTAATATATCTTAAAGAGGTTCTTCAGTCATATTTTGAAAAATTTAAAGTCAATAGCTCCAAATGTGTAGCCGCTGACTTAATAAACAGACACTCACCTGTCCCAGAATCCAGCGCTGTCCTCACCTGATCGGTTTCTTCACTAGAAGCCATCTGCTCACTGCACATGTGTGAGCCGTGCTGCATCATCTGAATGGTCCCACAGCTTTCTGGGACCTGTGATGTGTCCCAGAAGGCTCTGGGGGAAGGAGGGGAATGGAATTTCTGCTCAGATTACTGCGGCGATCTGACCGGAAGTGAGGGAGCTGGTACCTGTCAAAACAAGTTACTCGCTCCCTCTCCCAAAAAAAATGTGCCAAATGTAAAGAAGGAGGGAGGAGGAGAAGGAAGAGTGGAACTTCCCCTATTGGGTGACGTTTCACTTGAAGGAAAGGGAGCTGTAGTGCTTACCGACAGGATACAAAAAGCTAGCCGTCCAGAAGCCCTGTGCAGCAGTTATCTTTACACACAAGAAGCTTTTCTTCACCAGCTGAGGGATACAGATCTTCCCAGACTCATTTCAGCCACAAGAGCACCTCATCCCATAGGTATATCCTTGTATCTTGTGCAACAGTGCTCCCTGATGCTGATTTCACTTGTCAGTGAGAACCTCAGCTATAGCAGTGTCTCTCTCGTTCTTGACCAGGAGGAATTAACTAGCTGAATTGCTCCTTGTAGCAGTGATTCTCCTCTGGCAAGACGCAGATTGCTATTGGGTTCTGCTTCAATCACACATCCTGGATGATACTTCATATGGAGAAGGGCGCTGGAGCTCTCTTCAGCGTGCACTCATCACCATCTACTCACTGTCTCTGCTTGCTCTCTCCCGCTGCCTCTTCCAGAATGAATTCCTCCAGTGGCCCCTATGGTGGGATCCTTCCAGGCCAGCTATCCCAAGCTCCAAGCCTGAGGTAAAACCCCTCCCCGGCAGGGGTCCCTCAAGGGCCTCTGACAGCCTCTCCTCAGCATTGTTTCTCCATCTTCCACCTGACACCCCTGCTGGCATGGCTCATGCCTATTTATGAGATTTTCTCTTCTCTTCCACTTCTGGGGATTGGCTTAGGTCCCATAAATATTCATAGCAGCCCCTCCTAACCTCCGCCTACTAGGTCTAGAACATTCTCCAATGTCCCAGAGAACAGGGGGAAGCACCAGAGAGCTGCTAGGATGAGTCATCCAGCCCTGGCCTCTAGTAGCCCTGACCCAGATTCAGTGACTCAGGTTTTAATCCTAGAGCCACACAATACTTTTACCTACACTACTTTTCTAGTAGCACATACAAGATGGTGCTACTCCTGTATAGTTTTTATGACTACTATCTAATATTAATTGTTATTTAGATTTGTTTTATTGATTACCTTTTATTTTGCACTGGTCTTGCTAGATCCACATGTAGCTCTAGATGCCTGTGAAGCAGATGAAGAATGGAAGATGGGTGACAAAGGATATGGCTGTTACTGCAAAGATGAATACAGCATTTCCAGTAAGTATATGTGAATTTAAAGTGGACCTCACACATGTTGCTGCAGTTCTAAACATGGCTACACCTGAAATAAACATTGAATTGTATTTACCTGACATAGGGACCCTGTCCCTAATTTCATGAGTTCCTGTAATTCATTAAGAATGTTGGATATATTTTTTAGATATTTGTTATGCCTTAGCATGACAAATGTCTGCTGGTATGACAGATTAATGTACTTATTAGAAACAGGTACATCAATTTGTTACACAGAGGCATCTCAGGCATGCCGACAGCATTTGTCTTGAGGGGTGGACTGTTGCCTGGCTGGTCCAAACCCAAGTGGGGAGGCTTCCAAAAAGATTGGTGTGTCCCTGAACTTTCCTTACTCCCCTGGAACCTTTGCCTATGCCAGGTACTGTCCCTGACAGACAGATGACCTGTCCCTACTCTAGCCTCACGCAAAATGTGCACCAAGCCCAGGAGCCAGGGTCTTAAATAGACTCTGTCTGACCTAAGATGACTGCCAGAGTCACATTGGCTGTCAGAATCCAATCAGATAGCTGCCACAGTGACCCAGGAAATCATAGAGGAACCAGGTCCTGTAGGCTTGTAGGGGCTGCTGGACTGTCCATAGACTCTGTAAGGGGACTTGTGTTTCTGACTCAGTAGGGGCCAGAGATTCAAGCGAAAGAGGAGGGGGCAGGTACCATTCATCAGGAACCTCCTGCACTGGTGGGAAATCCACAGGATCAAGTTCCTCTCTATCTCCGGCAGGTGTGACAGAGCAGTTGCCACTTAGCATCCAGGGTCTCAGCATATTGCAGTGTAAACATCTCTTAAAGGGGTTGGAACTCTTGGAGACTATGTCATAGACCAAAGTTGGAGGAAAGGGCTGCTTCTCATCCTGATATGGAGTACACATTCATTTTGGCTCCAGTTTATTGTCCCTCTCATTTTATAGTATTCTTCACCAACACCCAGTAGAGATGTTGGACGTGGTCCTTTAAAATTTTGGAGAAAATGATGATATCATCCAAGTAGACTAACACAGTCTTAAAGTGAAACTCTCCCAAGCACCTCTTCATCAAGAGTTGCTCATCCCAAAGAACATGTAATGGTCTTGATCTCTCACTGGCACTTTCCAGTAGCCGCTTGCCAGACACTTGGTTTGGCCCAGTGCCATAAGCAAAAGGGTAGGCATCCCGAGGGGAACAGACATTTTGTTTGCAGTAGTTCACACAGAAATGCAAGCTTCATCCTTTCTTGTGGACTAGGACTACAGGGGCAGCCCATGGGTTATGCCTTTCCCAAATTACCCCACTTTGCAGCACATTGCAGATAAAGTCCTTGGCCTTCTGGCAATGGGCAGGGATAATATGACGGTGCCACTCCCGAATGGGTGAAGTATTCAACGTGTGAATTGGTTGGTCAATGGCCTTCATGCAGCCATAGTCCCCTGGGCTGGTGGTGAAGACTAATAGATGTTTCCCCAGCAGTTTATGCAACAACCACTGTTGAGGCAGAGGATAGTCCTGAAAGGGAATGGCCAGCTCTTCCAGTTGTTTGTACTGTGATTCATCTATTGAAGCCATAGCCTCCTGTAATGGAGCGCAGACAGCGTCTACCCCTTGTTGAACCTCCGCTATACAGTGACGGGTTACCACATAGAGTTCTGCTAGGATGGAGTGGGTAGGAAGTGGAATCAGGGAGATCCCCAAATTAATGAGCTGCACCAGCATGCTCATAGATTTTGAGCAACCAACCACTTCCTAACATCATACAAACAGAATATTCATCGCAAAGAACAATAATGAAACTATGTGATAAAAAAGCAGCTGAACACTACAAGGAAAAATTCTAAAACCTTGAAATACATCGCAGAGTTCATGCGGGTTTCCACCATTATTGTGGGCCCCGATGGGCAACAATTAGGCTACTTCTTGAATGGGTGCCAGGAGTAGCTTCTGCTTGGGAGGCATACAGACAATCCCCACTTGCTCGGGTTGCTTCTTTGCTTCTTTCTGGTAGGCTTCATAGGCCCAGATCACTTTGAGCCAGACAGCTTGTGGGCCGCAGCCCCACACCTGCCAGCTGGAATGTTCAAATTTGGCAAGCAAGGGGGGCAGGTCCAAGTCTTTCAGCACGTTCATGCAGAACAACAGGTATGGCTGAACTTACAGGGCTATGAGTGACCACAACCCCTACCCACTCTACAACCTGGTCATCTACAGTATCTGAATATTCACCCAGGTGATATCTTCCACCAGGATGGGCAGGTTATTGGCCATCTTAAGGTACAACCAAGAGGGGTCCAGATAATCTTGTGTCCAGAATCATTGAGCGTAGAAGTCATACTCCATGACAGTGACTTTGGATCCCCTGTCAACCAGGCAGGGAACCTCTTGGCCATTTATGAGGACATTAACTACTGGACATGGTGCGACCATAGATTCCGTTCTAGTGGAACCTTGTGCTGGCAGTCCTCTGGATCACTGCTCTGCCCCGGGAGCCACTAGTTTAATGGCGGCCTGCACATACTTTTGGTTTGTGACTGACCACAGTTTTTGCTAACATGCCCAAAGTGGCCAAACCGCCAGCACTTCCGATCCTCCTCTGGGTCCCTCCACAGTGGATTCTCACCCTTAGAAGTGTGGCCTGAATCCTGCTTTAAGGTGGACATCTCGTTTCAGGGAGGCCATGTCCAGGGCGAGCTCTCTTAAAGTTGTCTGTATAGCTGATAGAGGTGATGGAGCAAGGGCATCCTCTTTCATATGTAATGGATCATACCTTTTTGTCACCTCCATTATAGCTTCTGTATCTTCCTATTCTCGTGCAACCGCCTCATCCACAGTTTCATAGAAGGAAATAGAAGATTACGTTTTGATTTGCTCCTGTATGGCTCCCCTGATGGGCCCATCCTTTATTCTCACCACAAACCGGTCCCTCAATAAGTGGTCTTAGGCTGATATGTCGGCACAGCCATTCACATCCCCTTCTGGAGGGCTGCAGTGAAGTAGGTGAGGCTTTAGTCTTCCTGCTGCCTCCAGACAAATAATTTCTGCCTCAATTCAGGTACTTTCAAATTCTCTCCAAACAGACCCTCCAAGTGTGCTACAATCTGTTCCATGCTGGTCGTCCCACTCCTCCTCTGATAGCGCCCATACTGCTCTGTGGGCATCATCCTCCAGGAAGTTGATAGCCAGCTCTGTGATCAGAAAGGTGAGAACCAGATACAGACACTCAGCAGTCTTTCCTACCACTCAGCCAGGGGATTATTGGACCTGTTGAACTTGGGCATCAGGGCCAAGGCTGATCCTAATCGTTCCATAGAGATACCGACATCACCTTCTGCACCCGATGCAAGAATTGACATATCATGCCGTCTGCTTCCAAGTGTGGGTGGTTGTAGCATGGTGCAGCAGCAGTAAACACTTAGGGGAAGATTTACTAAACGTGGTTCACACAGAATCTGATGTAGCTATGCATAGTAACCAATCAGCTTCTAGGTTTTGTTATCAAAGCTTAATTGAACAAGCTAAAGTTAGAAGCTGATTGGTAACTATGCAAAGCTGCACCAGATTCTGTGTGTGCCACTTCTAGTAAATCTTCCCCTTACAATTCAATTGCAGAAGCAGAACTGTATTGAAGTTAAAGTTTGGTAATGCACAACAAACCTGATGGGAGTCACCCAAATGGGAACACTCAAGTAAAACAGTGATGAGTAGTAGCAGCAGGTCTCAGGCGTGCGAACAGCATCTGTCTGGAGGGGTGGACTGTGGACTGGGTGGATAGACGGATAAACTGTTCCTACTCTAGTCACAGGAGGAATGCGTGCCAAGCTCAGGGTCTTAAATACATTACACTCTTCCTGACCTAAGATGGCCACCAGCGTCACATTGGTTATCAGCATCCAACTGGATAGCTGCCCCAGTGACCCAGAAATCATAGAGGAAGCAGGTTCATCTTGATTTCCTCTCCCCCTGCAATGCCGCTGTGGTTGAGCGCCACCTACAGTGGAGAAAGCAGACTGCACCCTGCCTATTGCACCTGTCACACAGACAGATGCAGTGGCCGAGGAGTTGAGCTGTTCAGCGCGTAGAGCCTAATGGGTTTATATGAATATGAGAGACTGGTCCCCATCAGGCATATTCTTTTTTTTTTTTTTTTTTTTTTTTTTTTTTTTTTTTTTTTTTTTTTTTTATTTCCTTAATTTATTCATATATAGTGTTCAAGTAAAACCTTGAGGTATGTGAGGAATTCACTTCTGTGCCGACATGCCACTTGTATACAGATTTTCTCTTTCAATAGTTTTTATTGTAGTTTTATAGAGGAGCAACAACAATGTGGAATATCGATTGTACAGTACATAAAAGTTACTTTTTCAACAAGGCATGAGGACATAACAACCATTATAGTGGGAGCTTTGGAGAAAACACCGAATATGAGTCATGGTTAGTACTGTGTCCTAATTAGAGAAATAAAGTTCTGTATAACATATAATGAATACAGCAATAGTCTATCAAGTTAAGTAGATTCAGGGGTCCGGGCTCACTGGAGCAAGCAAACTTTTTGTGTATACAAAATGTTTAAGCTCCCTGTATAGGGAGTCCCTTCGGGTCGTCCCAATCAAGAAACGCCCAATGCAGTCTTCCCCTTCCGAGTGACCCCCCGTCCACCCCTATGGGATCAAACCTGTGGAGGAGGGGTAACCCGGCAAGAGGGACCGCACCATCAATAAACATGAGCACGGGTCCCTTCGGAAGGCTCTCCAAGATGCCCGGGGGGGGGAACTCCCCGAGCCCCTAAATTGGGGATCGCAGAGGTCTCCTCCGTTGGATTTCCCTGTTGAGGAATAAACTTTAAGGTGCTGAGACCCTTTCTGGAGGTGGACCTGCCCCCCTCCAGGAAGGTTATGTCAGCCCTTGTTGGCCGTAAGGCCTGTATAGAAATTTGCCTCTGAGAGGTGGCACAAGCGTCCCTCAGGTGCATGTGTGGGCACATGGGTGCCGCCGCCGACACTTCAACCTATGGTGACCAAAGATTCTAAGGTCAAGTATTTAGTTAAGGTCTCTTGGATAACGAAGTCCCTCTTAAAGGAGTTCCGGGCTGGATGTTGTAAGGAAGCTGGTAAACTTGGCTGTCCTTGTTTTGGATATTAGCAACCGGAGCTCGGAACTTAGGGAGGGTTTGAGAAACTTCATGTAAAAACCAGTGAAAAACCGTATTCAAACTAGGTTGGGGGGTAAAAGGGTAATCAAAAACAAAAGGAAAAAAAATAGAACCCCCCCCCCCCGTATTGAACAGCAAACAGCTAAC
>BLSH010294446.1:242393-259563 GCA_018402905.1 Glandirana rugosa
AATTAGAGGTCCCAGAGATGAAATTTTTACGTATTACAAACCCCCAAGATTCATTAAAAGATAATTTTTTTTACGTCTAAAAAATGTACATACACTCTTCTCAGTCTTGACCGGGTCCCCAGTTCACCAATTTCACCAAGATTTGAGTTGTCCAAAAAAAAAACAAAAAATAGGATTTCGTAAACAATGGGGTTACGAAGTATAAGGACTATACAAGGACGACATGGTACTTAAACATACTCTTTCAGAGGACAAATCTCAACTCGCTTGGGCCTGACATTTCAAGCCCATGCATGGCTTGAAACCCCACAGGCCCTGGGCCTGGGCATTTTTCATTAAAATTAGCAGAACCCCGGACCCGAACCCGGACTTTTTTTGAAAAGTCCGTGTCCGGGTCCGGGTCCCGGACACCCCAAAGTTCGGTACGTACCCGAACTTTACAGTCCGGGTTCGCTCAACTCTAAACAGGAGACTTTCTCATACAAATTCATGGTACAGCAGGAACATATCAGGAATATGAAGCATTGGGGTAACAAATGCTTTAGGATAAAAAACAAAAAAAAAACCTGTTGAGTTTAGAACCACTTTAACCACTTGACCCCTGGGCCAGTTCTGACTCTTCTCACATACATGTAAAAAATCTGCATTTTTTTTAATAGAAAATTACTTAGAACCCCCAAACATTATGCATTTTTAAAGTAGAGACCCTGGAGATTAAAATATTGTTTTTTTGGAATTTTTTATGCTGCATGATATTTGCACAGCCATTTATAAAACAGTTTTTTTTAGGAAAAATTATTAAAAATGTAATAAAATGTTAGTGAACACAAGCACAATATGATACACATTTTTTTGTAAAACATCAAAGATGATGTTGTGACAAGTAAATAGATACCTAACATGTCACACTTTAAAATTGCACATGCCCGAGGAATGATGACAAACTACGGTACCTAAAAATTCCAATAGGCAATGCTGTAAAAGCCCCTGCAGTTTACCAGTTTAGAGTTACACAGGAGGTCTTGTACTAGAATTATTGCTCTCATTCTGATGTTAACAGCGATATCTCACCTGTGTGGTGCGATCACCGTTTACATTTGCATGCAGAACCTATGTATGAGTTTTCAGTGGTGCTTTATTTTTTTAAAAAAGTTTATTATTTATTTAATTGAAAACTTTTTTACACTGCCCCTTTACTTTTTTTTTTCATCAACTTTATTGCTATCACTAGGGATGAACAACATTCCTTGTGATGGCATGGGCCACGACACAACCTCTTTATTAAAAGATTTGGGGTCTATTAGAAGTGAAGAAATCTTGTTGCTTTCAGTTCTTAACCCTGTCCTCAAGTACCCCCAGCAGGCCATGTTTTCAGGTTTTCCTTTATCTTGCACAGGTGCTTTAACCACTTACCTACCGGGCCACTTTTTTACATTTGGTGGTCACAAGCTAAAAACATTTTTTTTGCTAGAGAATTACTTAGAACCCCCAGACATTATATATATTTTTTTTCAAACACCCTAGAGAATAAAATGGCGATTGTTTCAATACTTTTTGTCACACGGTATTTGCGCAGCGGTCTTTCAAGCGCAATTTTTTTGGTACAATTTTACTTTTTTGAGTTAAAAAATAAGGCAACAGTAAAGTTAGCCCAATTTTTTTGCATATTGTGAAAGAGGATGTTACGCAGAGTAAATAGATACCATACATGACACGGTTGAAAATTGTGCGCACTCCGGTATTTAAAAAGTTCCATAGGCAACGCATTAAAAAATTTTAACGGTTACCAGTTTTGAGTTACAGAGGAGGTCTTTTGCTAGAATTATTGCTCACACTCTGGCGATCGCGGCGATTCCTCACATGTGTGGTTTGAACACCGTTTTCATATGTGGGCGCGACTTATGTATGCGTTTTCTTTGCTGCGCGAGGACGGTGGCGATTTAAATCTTTTTTTTTTTTTTTTACATTTTATTTATTTATTTATTTTTAGCACTGTTCCTTTAAAAAAAAAAATCTGATCACTTTTATTGCTATCACAAGGAATGTAAACATCCCTTGTGATAGTAATATATGGTGACAGGCACTCTTTTTGGAGGGCCGGGGAGTCTAAAAGACCCCCCATCCCTCCTTTGCACTTCACAGTATTCAGATTGCCAAAAACGGCGATTCTGAATACTGTCATTTTTTTAAAATTGGCGCCGTTGGCCGCCGAGTAAACCGGAAGTGAGGTTGTGACGTCGCTTCCGGAATTTGCCGAAGGAGACCCGATCGGAGCCGATTACGGCTTTTGTCAGGTCTCCTTCCAGCCGGCGGATGCGCCGGATCGTCGCTCCGGTTTCCCGGTGGGACGGGAGGCCAGAGAAGAGCGGCGGAAGGCAGCGGGAGGGGGGTGTCCCCTCCCGCCTCCTGGGGTAACGACCGGGCGGCTCCTGAGCCGGATCGGTCATTACCCCTGGATAGCCGACCGCCAGCTCTAAAAAATGATACCAGGATATAGCCTGCAGCTGCAGGCTATGTTCCGGGAGAGCCGCTCAAAGCCGACCGCCGCCTATTTACGGCGCTGGTCGGGAAGTGGTTAAATCAGAGTCAATGGCTTTGTATTTTGGACAGCTATTTTATCTAAGAGAAATTCCTAAAACACAGCCTGTTGGGGATACTTGAGGACAGGGTTTAGAACCACTGGCTTACATCACAGAAGGGGAGATGGGTATGGATGTACCTTCCTCCCCTTTCAGTGCACCCCTACACTGAGCAGCGGTGGTACTGGGCTCCGTGATTGCATGGGAGAGTGTGGTAAAGGCATCGGGTGGTGGTGGTGGTGGGGGGGGGGTTGCCCTTTTTGCGTCCTCTAGCAGTAATTGAGTGGATGTAGTGCTGCTTGGATCACTTCTACAAGTCCATTGCCAGTTGAAACTTTTGGTACCGGGATGATGGCTGCAGCTGTAGACAAGAGAAGAAGACTGATAGACAAGGACGAAATGACTCCAATTAGCAGCATGTTTCTGCACCTTGGTAAGCCCCATACGTTGATTCTGAACATATTTCTATAATTTCCATATTTCTATAGGGTTCAAACTGAAAATTTTCTATTTTAAACACTTCCACACAAGTTTCATTTTCTCTCTTCATCTGATCTACAGTACATTCCTCATAATACAAAGGAAAGAGTGCTTTTAATACAATCCAACAGAAAATGAACCAAAACCTTTCCACCAATACATTTTTTCTTTATGGTTTGCTCTTTTCATGTATGTGATTATTTTAAAATAGCTAAGCATTTTTTTTTAAAACTCACAGCTCTGTGAATATCACAGTTGGAGGGACGGGACAGTTCACGGCCACCATGGCTCTGTATAAGGACAGCAACTACACAACTCCATATGAAGGGTCAGAGGTCTCCTTGTCTTCTAAGACCACCTTGTATATCGGAGTCTTCATTCAGGGTGGAGACACATCGCAGTACGTTCTGGTGATGAGGAACTGCTACGCCACCCCAACAAAATCTGCTAACGACACGCTGAAATACTACATCATCAAAGACAGGTAAACTTAGATGTAATGAGAGCCGGATACTAATTCCTGACATTTTATTCTCCACAATCAGAGCCTCTATTACAGGGAAATTTACATATGAGAGCTCTGTGAATCAATGTTGCTTTGCTCCAGTAAGGCATGAACCTTAAATGAGTTGTAAAGGCAGAAGGTTGCATTCTATGCATTAAGATAAAAAACCTTCTGTGTATGGCACCTCCTCAGCACCCCCTAATACTTACCCTGAGCCCCTTCTCTCTCCAGCGATGTCCACAATCCCCTCAGCCATCCAGGTAACTCCTCCTGATTGGTTGAGACACAGCAGTGGTGCCATTGACTGTCAATCAAAGTCAGTCAGCCAATCAGGGAAGATAGGGGGTGGGGCCGGGTCGGGGCTCCGTGTCTGAATGGATACACAGAGCTCTGACTTGGCTCGGGTGCCCCCATAGGAAGCTGCTGGCTGAGGGGGCACTCGATAGGAGGAGGGGCCAGAAGCAGCAAAGAGGGACCCTAGAAGATGAGCATCCGGCTGCGTTGTGCAAAACCAACTGCACAGAGGAGGTAAGTATAACATGTTTGTTATTTTTTCTTATATAAAAAATGAGCCTTTACTATCATTTTAAAGCCGTTCTAAAGTCATAAGGTTTTTCACCTTAATGCAATCTATGCATAGATAGATTAGATTTAGAATGGGGCTGAGAGTAGGTTTAAAGTTTTTGGGTGAACTTCTACTTTTAAATAAATCGAGATACAGAACTCCTCCCCAGCCAACAGTGTGATCGTTATACAAAATAAATGGTATTTGTATGCTATATATATATATATATATATATATATATATATATATATATATATATATATATTTGTTTATAGCGCAAAAAATAAAAACCGCAGAGGGGATCAAATGCCACCAAAAGACAGCTCTGTTTGTGGGAAAAAAAGGACGTCAATTTTGTTTGGGTAAATCGTGGCACAACCGCGCAATTGTCAGTTAAAGCAACCCAAAACGTGCTCTTGTCAGGAAGGGGGTAAATCCTTCCGTGGCTGAAGTGGTTAAAGAAGTTGTAAACCCTCAAGGTTCTTCATCTTAATGCATTCTATGCATTAAAGTGAAAAACCTTCTGAACTGCAGTTTCCCCTCGATCCCCCCTATTTTTTACTTGAGCCCGATCGTCCCAGCAGCTCCAGCCGCTGTCTCGGGTCCTCATTGCATAGATCAATAGCAGCAGGAGCCATTGACTCCCGCTGCAGTCAATAAAATTCAGTGACATGGGCGTGGGGGGGCGGGGCCGAGTCTTGCTCTATGTCAATGGATGCAGTAGCAGGACTTGGCAGCGTGCCCGCACGGGTACCCCCATGGAAAGCGTCTCTCTGTAGGGGCTCCCGATGAAGAGGAGGAGCCAGGAGCGCCACGGGACACCCCAGAAAAGGAGGATCAGGGCCACTCTGTGCAAAACCTTTGCAAAGAACAGGTAAGTATAACATGTTTGTTATTTTATAAAAAAAAAAAAAAAACTTATAAAATCCCTTTAAGGCTTTTCTTATCTCCCTTAGCTGTCCTAACAAGCAAGATGGAACCATAAAGGTTCTAGAGAACAGTGTCTCCAGACAAGGACGGGTATCCATACAGATGTTTAAATTTGTGGGAGATTATGACCTTGTGTACCTTCATTGTGCTGTGAGCCTGTGTGATACCAAATCTGGAGCATGCCAACCGGTAAGAAGATTTCCATCAATAACAATGTAGGAGAGGGTGGAGACAGGGCTGGTTTGGTTACACAAGAAGGGGAAATATTGCATATACCCTTTACTGAAGAAATAAACCAAGAACAACTTATTAAAGTGGTGCTTTTTAGGGGCATCACAACATAATGTGAGATTTATAAAGATTTTATTTTATTATGAAAATGATAATATAACATTGTATCTTCTCTGTCTAGTCAAATCAGCTTCTCGGTGTATTAGAACCTCTGTGATTAGCTCCTCAGAGTGAAATGTGATAACCAATGTTAGGTTTTCCATGTCTGAATGTCTATGTTTGGTTCCAGTCCTGTTCTTCAAGGAGTCAAAGAGCCAATTTTAACTCCTACTCCCATGATTTAAGAATTGGACCAATCGTTCGATCAGGTAAACTTGTGAATGAATAATTCATCTTTCCTCTTGTTACACTTACTGTATATATATGTTGTAGAGCTACATTTCCACTTCTAGGGAGGTGTCCAGTATGGCTATGGTGCATTTTGCTGACTGGATTCTCCACTCTCTGGACCAATTGGACTAGTGATTGTTTTAAGGGGGTTGTAGATGACACAATCCCTTCTGATTGGCTGTGACATGGAGTAGGAAAATAACAGACCGGGCTTCGTGGGTTACCAGACAACATGGAGGTGCCCATTCATGTGAACATAATGCAGAACTACCCCAAATGAGCCACTGGTTAAGATGGGTCCTCTGTTGCTGGTCTCAACCTTCTCAAAGACCTCAGCCCATCTGACTCAACAGGCTGTGCACACCAACAGCAATATCACAGGAAAATCACTGACAGTAACCCTAAGTACTCAGCAATAAGGCTATTTCAAAGAAACACAGCACCAAATCAATAAGTAGAAAAACATAAACTTAGTACATTGTTATCAAAGTTAGTAACACAGCCATGCAGAGGTGAAGGGTAAAATGATGATTATGGTATTAATACACTTTAATATACAGGGTATTTAGCAATGTGGACAACGTGTAGAATGACACCTGCTGTCCAAATAGCAACAACGCCCTTTGAAGTGCATCAGTGAGAACTGCAGTAATGGGACTTGAACTATAAGCTACCAAACTCTACTGCCATTGCACTAATGGTGGCTATGCTAGGCTTAAAATTGTATAGTAGGCACTTGTTAGTATATAAGAGGTCAAGAATGGGTACAGGGAGACAGAGGGATCTTTGCAGGCAGGTAACGTAACCGGAGCAGTCCTTATGGGGTTTCTTCTGCTGGATATTAATGACGTCCTTTAAGAAACATTGGTGCACTAAACAACAGCCCTGACAAACCTGCATGCTTTTGTCAAGTACCTAGTCGGAGGCTGAAGTGATGAGAGGACTCCCCTTGTGGCTAAATTCAGAGCATCCTGAAGGTGGAAACATGGAGTGCTGCTCCCAAAGAGGCACAGGTTGCCAGCTGTGGAGTTGCTTGAAGAACTGAGTACACGAGGGACCAGAAGGGGACTTGACCATGCAGTGGTGTCAGCAGGTCAGAAGACACTCTAGATGAGCAGGTGAAGTCTTCACCAAGCAAATGTACCAGTAAGACAAGTGTAATTCTAGATGCACAGGCGGATCTTGCCAGGTGATCAGAATAGGACGCACATTCAGGGGCCAGAACCAGGATCATGCCCAGTAGGTCACTCTGGTCAAGATCAAGCCGAGGCCATACACAGGAGGCAGGCAGTGAGTGAAGTCTGTAAGAACAAGCTGGAGTCAGAACCAGGAGAGAAGCCAAGACAGGTCCAAGGGCAAGCCGGGTCAGGAACAGTGAATCCAAGAATACAGCAACACAGAAGTACAGGCAACGAAGGGGCTGATGATAATCCAGCAACTTGTGGACCAGACTGCTGACTTTAAATAGGCCTCTGGGCAGCAAAATCTGTCACACTTTAGGTGTGCTGATTGCGCATGCATGCGCATTTGCATGGGCGTGCGCCAAAGCACCCGAACAAATCACCTGTGTGCATTTCTGCACACATTAGCATGGCCATGTTGAGTCAGATGTGCCATTTCTTCTGCGATTCATCCTCTGACACCAGTCAAGGTATACAGTTGGGGTAGTAACAAATTATGCAATGTAGATGAGGGACAGCTCCAGGGTTAAGGTGTATTAGCTGCAGTGACAGATTAGTTGAGCAGTGGCATAAAGTTGGTAGTGGTGCAATATAGGTCTGTTATATCTGCGGTGAAAGCTGAGCATACTTGATATTCTACTCTCAGCCAGTCAATAATGGGCTCATAGCCCTCTCACCAGTCCCCAGGATACAGCTGTAGGAGTCTACGGTGGAAAAGACCACCTCAGTCTCTCCCCGAAACCTCCAGCAAACAGTAGAGTGTGTGAGAAAATAGTGGATGAATGATGCAGCTCTTCTGTGGCAAATGCAGGTGCTGCTGGTGTGGCTGATACCATGAGCTGCAACAGATGTCCTCACTCTCAGTACAGGATTGGATCAATTCTGGCCAGGCTCCTCATGGACACAGAGCTCAAGGGCCTTCCCTCTTCCAGACCAGGGCACAAATGCCCCAAACTTTTTTGAGCAATCTGGGAAAAGTTCCTCCCAACTCCTCCTGAGTTCCAGGCTGAGGTTGCCCCTCTATTCAACTCTGTAGGATATCTTGGAAATTTGACTTCCAGGGGCTTCCCCTCTCTTCTTTCCTCCTGAGTCTTCGTAGTCTCCTGGGATTTGTAGTCTCTGTTGCCTTCCACACACAGGTCAGCAATCTATCTTTGGGACTACATGTCTCAGCATGCATTGCTGTGGCTGTATCCTCCTCCCGCCTATTGGTCTAGGCAGTGGCCATCGGATGGGAGGAAGTGAGCAGGAGTGAGAGAGAGCTGGGTGGGCATCACACTCAGAACCAGGTCTCTGTTATTGACTGGCTCATGGCACTGTGAGCAGGGGGGCAAGCGGGGGCCATAGCCACCGGCATTCACTACAATAATATTAAATATAACCAATAAAATTAACAATGATGTATAAAGCCACCACAACTCTGCCCAAGCTACATCATCAACCTCATTCCAAAATATCACTGAAACCATCCTCTTCGCTCCTCCACTGCCTGCTTTGAGCCTATTTATTACCTCCTCCCATCATCACCTCCATGACAACTCCAGAGTCCCCCCCCCCCCCCGTCCTCTTGAACTCCCTACCCCAACCTGTCCAGCTATCTCCTTTTCTGTCCACCTTTAGCTGATCCCTGAAGACTCATCTCTTCAGGAAAGCCATGTGTGTAATCATATTTTTTACCATTTACAAAAATTAGAAGTCTCATGTCATATAAATGATTCAGTCAATAAATCAATGACAGTTTATGTTTTTTTATTTATTCTCTGCAGATCCCAACTCCTCCATCATCAGTTGTAAGTTTGTTTTTTATTAACTATTTTTAACATTTTTATATTTTCTTTAACTTGGTGTTATAAACCTTTGAAGTGGATATAACAATATAATGCTTTTAGTAGCCAGTACTGGCAGCTGTCGGGTCCTAGGAACATCTTTTTGCACGAGGAAAACTATCCAAATTTACAACAGATTTGTTAAACTCATGGACAAAGTGCAGGTTTTATTAAATCAACATCATCTGATTAGCCACTTCCTATGATGGCTGGGGGGAGGCATTCATCATTCCAGGTGGACGTCATATGATGGACAAAGCTGATGACAGATCATTGTACCGGCCCGCTGCCGTTACCATGTGATTGCTGTGACCAATCACAGCAGATCACGTAACAATTGTAAGTAATGAATAGCTTTGATTCATGCCATCAACCACTTACCTACCAGAGCATGCTTTGTTGAAGGCTTAGGCCGAAATGCATCAGCATTTTGGATGTTTTTACTGCTTTTGATGCTACAATAAAGTTCTCATGAAGAAGCTATCGAATTGCCGCCTTTCAATTACTATGGACCCTTTGTTGCCCCTTGAGCCTGCACTGCCCGAAACTAGTTGATAAGTGGATTGGGAAGGGTCCAAGAAAATGTTTGCCCAGTGTTCAATTAATATTAAAGATGGCCCTGTAGGTTGATGTGTCCTTTGACAGTGAAGAGCCAGAGGAAGGAGAAAACAAAAACCTGAAACATTATCAGATGCTGAGGTCCTTATTCATTTCTATTTCAGGTTCTCACAGTTCCTGGACCCTGCTTCTGCCCGCTCTGTTGCTTCTGATGCTATCCATGTAAAGAGAGCACGTCTGTACATCATCCTCGGTGAACCTGGATTTTGGACTGTGTATAGGACTGATGTGAAAGCAACAGGATTGATGCACATTTTATATTGCCTCACTAATGCATAGAAGGCACTTTAAGGCTGGATTCACACCTGGGCGTAGCGTTTTCAGGCAGAAATACAGGCGTTTTTACAGCGATTTTGCCACAATTTTTACTGCAATTCTTACTGTGATTCTCCACGACTTTGCACAATTTTGTACGGGTCAAAAGGTCACCAATGTAAAAAGGAGAAAAACGCCCAAATAAAGCTACAAAATACCTCCAGAACTTTTTTGAGCTTCGGGCGTTTGGCTTCAGGCATTTTGGAGTGGAGATGTGAAACATCTCCATAGAGAATCATAGATTTTTTTCCCCTCCAGCGTTTTCTAGCTTCAGGCTTCAAGCTACAAAACGCTCAGGTGTGAATGGGGGCCTTACAGAAGCATTGTGGATGTGTCTCAGTCTTACTTTGCTTGGTTACATTTTTGCATTGAAGACAGGAACGTTATCGGGGGGTTGATTTGCTGAAGGCAAATAGGCTGTTCATTTGCAAAGGAAATTGCACTTTGCAAGGGGATTTTCACTAGAGCTTAGCGAATAAGGTGAAGTCTTGCTGATTTCCATCATCCAATCACATGCAAGCAAAAATGCTGTTTATTTTTTTACTTACGTGTAGAGTTGAGCGAACCCGAACTGTAAAGTTCGGGTTCGTACCAAACTTTGCGGTGTTCGGGACCCGAACTTTTGAAAAAAAGTTTGGGTTCTGGTTCTGGGTTCTGGTATTTTTTTTCCGCTTGTTGAATAGCTGCAGGGCAGCCAATCAACAAGCGTTTCACTGGTTTGCCCTTAGAAGCCATCACAGCCATGCCTACTAATGGCATGGCTGTGATTGGCCAGTGCATCATGTGACCCAGCCTCTGTATGAGCTGGAGTCACGTAGTGCTGCAGTCACATGCTCTCTGGGTAGTGTAGGGAGAGGATGCTGCTGGTGCTGTAAGGGACAGATTATTGTTATTTTCCTATCCCCATTTCCTTGTAGGGCACTTTTCCTACTCTTACCCCCACTTTTCTTCCTTTTGCAGCCCTCTAGCACTTTCCAGGACTTTTTTACAGCCATTTTTGTGCCCAAAAGTTCGGGTCCCCATTGATTTCAATGGGGTTCGGGGTCCGGGGTCAAGTTCGGACCGAACCCAAACCCAAACCTTTCCACGAAAACCCGAACATTCAGGTGTCCGCTCAACTCTACTTATGTGTGATTGGGTATTCTTTGCAAAGTGGAATTTCACCACAGCTCTGGGTAAAGTTCTCTTGCAAAGGGAAGAGTCTATTTGCCTTTACATTGCAGACTGTAAAACTTTTATGATGATTTAACAAGATTGTTACTAATTATACCTGGAAAATATAATTATTACCATTATCATAACTTTCATTTCCTTTCTGACCTGACTGATTTCCAATGAATAAAGATTTTTAAACTAAGATATATTCTCCAGATATCATCTTGTATAAAGAACATGCACCACACAGCTCAAATAAATGGGGAAGGTTCTGCGCAGCACTCACCAAACATGACATTTCAAGTGTTATTGTCCAATGCAATAACAATACTAACTTCAAGAAAAAGGAAAATGTTTTTGTGTTTTAAGATCAAGAAAACATTTTAGCCAAATGAAAAAGCTCAGTTACGGTTCTAACTCAGGCAAGATTTTCACCTACCATGCTACAAGCGGGAGAAAGCTAAGGGTTGCATAATACGGTATTGCTTCTGTTGTGTCTCAGGATCATTACTGGGCTTTAACCACTTCAGCCCCGGAAAGATTCCGCATGTTAGGACCAGAGCACTTTTTGCGATGCGGCACTGAATCGCTTTAACTGACAATTGCACGGTCGTGCGACGTTGTATCCAAACAAAATTTGCGTCCTTTTTTTCCCACAGATAGAGCTTTCTTTTGATGGTATTTGATCCCCTCTGTGTCATTTCAGATCACCGCTATAAACAAAAGAGCAAACATTGTGCACAAAAAAACCCCAATATTTCTTACTTTCTGCTAAAATACAAATCCAAAAAAATATACAAAAAAACCCTTTTTTTTAATCGGTTTTGGCGGATTTATATTCTTTCTCATATTTATGGTAAAAAATCGCAATCGGGGTTTAGTGATTGGTTTGTGCAAACGTTGCCGCATTTACAAATGACGAGAATTAATTTATGCAGTTTTTATTTTTAATTTTTTTACTAGTAATGGCGGCCTTCTGTGATTTTTAGCGGTTCTCTGATATTGCGGCGGACATGTCGGACCATTTTGACACTTTTTTGGGACCATTGGCATTTATACAGAGATTATGGCTATGAAAATGCACTGATTAATGTGCAAATGCCATTGGCAGTGAAGGGGTTAACCTGGAGGGGGCGCTCTAAGGGTTAACTGTGTTCCCTCAGTGTGTTCTAACTGTATGGGGGCTGGGCTGGCAGGGGGAGGGGAGTGATCACGACTTCCATATACAGGAAGCCTGCGATCACAGCCCTTCCCCCTCTGTCAGAACGGAGATCCGTGTTTACATACACAGCCCTCCGCTCCGTCGCTCTGGGGGCGTGATTGCGGGTGACCGTCAGGTGACAGCGTTTCACGATAACGAACCATGTTGCCGTCATCAAGCCACAGCGGGCAGTCAGCAACTGATTAAATTAGGGTGACCAGGTGTCCCCAGTTTCCCGGGACAGTCCCCGGACTGAGGACACAGTCCCCAGACAGAGTCTGTCCCCAGTTTTGTCCCCGGATTATATATGAACAGGGACCCAGGCAATTTCAGACTGTCAGTGCAGGATTAAAAAAACAAATCTCAATTACACATCCCCTCCATTGCCGCTCCTACTAGCTTAGGGGGGAGTATTTTTTTCATTTTCTGTGCCCCTTTTGCGCTGCACAGGATCACGTATTTTCTGGGTATCGGAGCCAATTAGCGGGTCCGGCGGACTCGATGTCCGCGTTACCCATCGATCATTCTGTACACAGGCAGAATGGCGGTCTGCCTATGTAAACAAGTCAGATCGCCATTCTGTCAGTATGGAAGACATTTAAACAACAGAAGGTACAGCGCTAAAAAATTAATATCAAAAGTCCATAAGTGAGAAACAGCAGAAGAAGAGGAAGATCCCAGCTTCCGTGCATGAAATGGAAGGATTTGTGTGTCACACAACAACGTCTGCACACCGCTCTTACCCCAAAGTGTGTGACCCCCTGGATAAGAACGGTCAAACACACTTTATTACTAAGCAGTAGATGAGACCGATGGATAATGCCTCTCTTCACAGAACCTGCAGAGACGACCGTTCACCACTGCAACATTGAAGGGGTCAATGATCTTCACAAGAATTATCCCAGATAGCTATAGGGATCAAATGGGCCACCTGTGATACTTGCTGCAGTGTTCCTGCAAAGCAGGGGCAGGGATCTCTGCCTTCCCTTAGTAAAACCCCCTGCTCCACAATGAGAAAACACTGGTTAGGCACACATTTAACCCTTTTGATTGCCCTAGGTGTTAACCCCTTCCCAGCCAGTGTCATTAGCCCAGTGACAATGCATATTTTTAGCACTGATCACTGTTTTAGTGTCACTGGTTCCCACAAAGTATCAAAAGTGTCACTTAGTGTCCGATTTCTCCGCTGCAATATCGCAGTCCCGCTATAAGACACTGGCTGCCACCATTACTAGTAAAAAAAAAAAAATGTCCCTGGATTTCATTTGAAAAATCTGGTCACCTTACTGTAAATCAGTTGTGGCCCATCCATAAGGAGCACAGGGGCACCGCCACTGCATGGAGGTTTTTTGTTTTGAAGCACAAGGTTAGCTCCTGAGGCTCTAATCTGCTTCAAAAAAGGGTTCAAAAAACAAAAAAGAGCAACAATTTTGAAAAAAAAAATGGTATAATACATATTCAAAAAGTGTAAAAATATTAATTTCTTCATAATTTTGGCAAATTTGTATTTTGCTACATATTTTTGGTAAAATAATCCCAATAAGCGTATATTGATTGGTTTGTGCAAAATTTATAGCGTCTACATAATAGGGGATAGATTTAGGGACTTTATTTTCTTTTAATTGTTTTTACTGGTAATGGCGGCGATCTGCGATTGTTAGCAGGACTGCAACATTACGGCGGACAAATCTGACCCTAAGTGACAATTTTTGGGGACCAGTGACACTGATACAGTGAGTGATGCACTGATCAATGAATAGATGACACTGGTAGGGAAGGGGTTAACACCAGGGGGTGATCAAAGGGTTAAAATGGTAGTAAACCCTCCTATCATTTTCAGCCAAGGAAGCTGCCATCTTAGCCTCTGTTTAATCTACAACTGCCATGATGCTGCACATGTGATCAGCTATGCCACCAGCCATTGGATGGTTTGACAGTTTGGTTTAGAGCACAACCAATGGGAGCGTTACATTTCCGGCACGTGGCAGAAATGGAACTTGTTTTTAAACTGATAAATGGATGGGTTTACTACCGCTTTAACTGTGTTCCCTCAGTGTGTGTTCTAACTGTGTGGGGGATGGGCTCACTGGGATAACACAGAGATCACTGTTCCTTATTACCAGGAACAGCCGATCTCAGTGTTTCCCCTGTCAGAATGGGGATCCCCATTCTGGCTCTCTGTGGAGTGATCGTGGGTGGCCAGCATACATAGTGTCTGCTTGACCCACATGCGGGTGCTCTCCCCCCCCCGGCATGCAGTGGGCGTGAGTCTCAGACAGCGGGCGGGTGCGCCACAGTATCTTGTGCATGAAAAGACGTACAGGTACATGGTTTCACACAGCTGGGCCGCCCTGCCACAGTATGTGTGTGGTGGGCGGTCCGGAAGTGGTCAAAAAGTAAAAAATGGCAACGCTAAAAACTATTTTATATTTTAAATGTGCTTATTAAAAATAACCCTGCAATTTTATATTTTGTGGGTCACCTCTTCTGGCCAAACCAAAGCCAGGATGACCAGAGAGGGAACACAGATTCCATCCATCTACATTCTTAAGGCTCCATGCACTCTGGACACTCTATATAGTCATTTTGGACCTCAGATTTCTGGCAGAAAAAAGCTGCTTTTAAAGCCCCATACACACGGGCGTATTAAAAAAGATACTGTTAAAAAGGAAAGTGCAGCCCTAAAAATAGCCTCCAATCATATATCAGTCCAAAAGTAAACAGTCCAATAAAAACACCATCAGTGTTCATGAAGTGCAAGTTGAATCATCAAAGTGCTTCCATGCAATCCACCACCAGTATAAGGATGGCCACTCACCTCCCTCAGTGGACCCTCAATAAAGGGTCAAATGCGCTCTTAACCCCTAAACAGGCGGAGACAAGGTACACTCCACCCAGGGCCCGGATGCGGTTGATACCCTTTTCCTTGGATGGCTCCAAACATTGGATATTACATATAATATAAAGAAAAATCTATAGTGCTCTCCGTATATAAAACACAGTAATTTATTGTTTACAATTGCACTTACAAAGCCTGCACTGCGACCTAGTGCCAAGTTTAAAAGTTTGTGGTTAAAAGCCAAACAGCATGTTGGATAACATATAGTAGAGCCGGCGTCAGCCACGGGTGACGTCACGCTGGTCCCTCCCCTTCTAAAAGACACACACATAATACATTGTAATCTGTAGATTACATTACTGTATTAGATAATTTCACCTCAGTTTTGTCCCTGGTGATTTGTCCAGTGCCCTGCATGCACTTTTACCATTCTTTCTGCCTACAAACTTAAAAGCGTCCGTGGCATCCAAAAAGCATCTCTCTACATCAAAAGTGCTTTTGGACCAGCTAGACAGCGATAGTGAATTAGAATCACTTGCAGAATGTAGCGATAGTGATTCTTGGGGAAATTTGTCATCAGACACTGAAAGTGACGACAGCGAAGATTCTGTGACTGAGCTCAGTGTTGTGAGAACTCTAATTACTGCAATACAGATCACGCAGTGCCCCCAAGAATCTAATTTACTGTAGCACCTGTTATGAAAGTAGGTGTTGAAGATGACAACCCCTTGGCATACTTACCACTATTTCTGACCGATGAGGTTATTGAAAAAATAGTTACTGAGACAAACCGGTACCAAGAGCAGCAATTAGCTACTATCCATCGGAAGTTTCCAAGAAGCAGAAAGTGGGAACCAGTGACCGAAGATGACATTTGGAAATTTCTGGGCCTAATAATTCTTCAGGGAATGGTGGGGAACTCCCATGCAGAAGTGTTATTGAACAACTAATAAATTACATGCCACTCCATTCTTTGGCACGGTCATGTCAGAGTAAAGATTTTCCCTGATCATGAAATATTTACACTGCGAAAGCAACAAAGAATTTGATGAAGCTACTCATCCTGCACCAAAACTAAAAAAAATGTGGGAAGTATCTCAAATGATTCTAAAGAATTTCCAACAGAGCTACTGTATGTGCCAGAAGGGAACGTCAACATAAATTAAAGTCTAATGACCTACAAGGGAAGGCTCAGCTAGGTACAGTACATTGCATCAAAGAGAGCACGATTTGGTGTAAAATCCTTCATGCTATGCAAATTGTCAACTGGCCACATTTAGAATTCAGTCATATACACTGGAAAAGGAACAAATTTCAATCAAAAATACAGCAACTATGAAATGGCAACATCTTCCGTTCTTTCCCTCATTGAGCCATTGCTGAATCAGGGCTATTGCATAACAACCAACAACTTTTATACATCTCCTGTTCTTTATGAGTTTCTTCCGAAAAACAAAACAGATGCCTATGGAACCGTGAGGGCTAGCCAGTGCAACATGCCTCCAATGTTTGGCAATAAAAAGCAGAAGACTGGAGAAATGGCTTGCCAGAAAGGCAAAACAATGGCACGACAAGAAAAATGTGTGCCTAATGAGTACAGTTCATAATGCCTCCACTGTTATGGTACACACAAAAGGTGGGAAAAACATCATGAAGCCACAAGTAGTGATTGTGAAAATGTTTTAACTGATTGCGCCGTGGATCAACCTCTAATAAACTTCTAAGTGAGGGAGTGTTCTTCCCCCAGGAAGGCTGCTATATACCAGCAAACTATACTGTGAATAATACAAACAAATGATAAGCGCCAACCTTATAGTTGAAATAAACAAATAATAATCAAAGTGCTTATGTTAAAAACAATAAGTGACCGTCCACCAATGATATGAATTCAATCAACTGATATAAATTCCATTGATGTCCATCATAAATAAGTAAGTGACAATAGTGCTCTTCAGTACTTCAAATGATAAAAAAGGTGCCACATCACACGTGCCAAGTGCCAGGATCCCACTGGTGTCCCTACTCACCAGAGCGAGTGGACCCACTGCTTTGCAGTCAGTGGGTCAAAAATCGCAAGGTTGATGACCGATGGTCTCTGGCTGGACACTGGAGCAAAGGATATACCTCCTTCCCCTTTCACTGGCAAGCCTTGGAACGCACTGGAACTGGTGCTTTTTTACCTCTTTCCCCTCTGTTCAATGACATTAGATGTGATGGCTGTATTCATTTTTACTTCTTCAAGCTAAAAACATTTTCAGGGAGTACAGTAAATACTTGCTGATCCTGCCAATCACGCAGTGTCCTTGACACTTTCAGGGAGCTGAGGAAAAAATGTCTTCCGTTGAGAGCCGGGCT
>BLSH010294446.1:274483-285066 GCA_018402905.1 Glandirana rugosa
CCTCCGTCCGGTTGGGTGACCCGTCCGTTATGTGGAAGATGAGTGTGGGGGTGGTATCGGACAGGGCCTATCTAATAAAGGATACGAGTGGAAGATAGGAGGTTTTGTATGAACTGGGGGTCTAGGATCTGTGTCAGTATAGGCTGGTGAGGGGTTATAGTGATCAGGATTGTCCCGAACTGGGGGGCCTAAGGTATGACTGTGTCTAGGATCTGGGGGTCAAGTATGTTTTGGAGGATAGAAGGTGAGCATAGGAAATAATCTATCCGGGACAGGCTATGGTGGGGGTGTGAGTAGAAGGTGTATTGCCTGCCCAGTGGGTTGGCCTGCCTCCATATGTCGGTGAATTGAAGGGCTTCCGCGAAGAGGTGTAGAGGAGTGGGTTGGGAGTCTCTGAGGGGGGCGCAATATTGTTGAAGGCCTGCTTCCCTGTCTTCCTGAGTATTCATGACTGTATTGAAGTCTCCACCTATAATGGTTGGAAGATGTAGGTACGGGGCTAGGCGTGCCGTAAGACCCTGGAAGAAGTTGTGTGGTGGGGAGTTGGGGGCATAGACATTTGCTAATATGACCTCTTTGGATTTGATTTTTAGTTTTAAGATAAGAATTCTGCCTTCCTCGTCTCTGTTTTCAGATAGTACCTCGCATTGGACCTTCTTGTGAATGAGTATGACCACCCCTGCTTTGTTTTTAGGCGAGGGCGAGCCAAGGACTTGGCCTACCCATAGTTTATTTAGGCGGTGATAATCTATGGCCTTGAGGTGCGTCTCTTGCAGAAAGGCTATATCAGCCTTCAATCGCTGGAGGTGGCGCAGGATGGCCATCCTTTTGTTAGGGGATCTGAGCCCCTTAACATTCCATGAGACGCACTTCAGGGCGGGTGGCGTTGGGGTGGGTTAATATGATTTGTTCCTGTATAGCTTGAGGATGGTAAGGGTGGTCGGATTAAGTAGTAGTGGGTAGTGAGCGGTGGAGCTGGGGAAGTGGCGTGCCAGCTCAGGTTGGGCATCAAGCAGGTCAGAGTATTTCCATAGTGGTTTAAGTGGTCGTAGGGGAAGAATAAAACTCTAACACAAAAGCACAACAGCACAGACTTCACCTTTTTCCTCATGAGGAAACCTACCACAGGAACAGCGTTACCGGAGATATTCAGGCGCTGCCGAGATCATGGGGGCTATGTTAGACATCTCCGCCTCCTCCCGATAATCTCTGGTAAGACAGTGTGAATAGCTAACGGCATGTGGAAAAAAAAACAGAGACCTTAGCATTACTAACTAGTTATAGATAAGTCACTTTGCAGGCAAGTGTCCTACATGAACAAATTCACCTTTTGGATTTAGCAAGAAGAGAGCCGTGGAGTGAATGTTCTGGATGGGTTGAGGGCGACCATTCGGGGAAGGCGATTCAGGAGCGATCTTCTCTGGGTGGTCTGTTTGCGTGTCGTGGTCGCTTTGGGGATTCTTTCCTTGGACTCCAGAGGTCTCGGTGTCCCGGGGACAACGGAGAGGGAGTTGGAGGATGGGTGTCCATCGGGATTTGTAGGTGGGCTTGGACGAAGTTGGCTGCTTCTTCGGGGTGATTGAAGACTTTGGCGTTTCCAGCAGAATCGTTGAACCTCAAGGAGGCCGGGTAGGAGAGCGTAAATTTGACACCTTTTTGGTAGAGGGCTGAGCATATCGGTTGGAAGGCCTTGCGCCGACGAGAGGTTTCCTGCGAGTAATCCGCAAAGATCAAAAGTTTGTGTCCCTCATATTGCAGAGATTTTGCATTTCTAAAGGATCTAATGATGGCTAATCTGTCCGTGTAATTCAGATAGCGCACGATGACTTGTCGAGGAGACCGACGATCGTTGGAGGGCGCTCCCATGCGATGTGCTCTTTCCACCGTGCATGGTTTGCTGATCCCTAGCGTTTGGGGCAGGCGGGTCTCGCATAGCTCATGTAGGGAGGCAGCACCGTAGGATTCTGGGAGGCCCACAATCCTGAGATTGTTCCTACGTGACCGATTTTCCAGATCGTCAATCTTGTCGAGGAGGTATTGTTGTGTGTTGCTCGCAGGTTAGAGAGTTTTGCATCTCGTCTTCTACGTTGGACACGCGGTTTTACAGCTCTCCTATGCGTTGAGTGTGGTAGTTCAGCTCTTTTTTGAGTTGTGCCATGCCCGCCGCTATGGCTCTCTCCACCGTCAAGGCAATGGTGGGGTTCAGTAGGGCTGCAACCCCCTGTGCTAGTCTGGTGTACTGGTCTTCAAGAGTCTCTGCTGTCCCCACATTCGGATGGGTAAGGGGGGAGGGCGCCATCACGGATGGTGGCTGTGCTGGATTAGTGCAGATCGGCTCCCCGCACGAGGCTTCCGAACGAAGATTCGTTGCAGCATTATTCTCCGAATGAAGGTTCGGTGCAGCGGCGTCGGATCGGGAGTTCGGCCCTGTGGCGGGCCCGCCGTGAAGTACAAATTTGTCCATCGCTGGTGGTGTCCTGGATGGTCACTGGATGCCGGGGAGGCGGGCTGGAGTCCAGTGGTCGTCTGATCCGGCTTAAAGCGGCTTTTATAAGCAGATGAGGTCCGGAGCCGTTGCTCTTCACTCCTTCCTCATCAGGCGCCGGAACCAGAAGTCGCCAGCTCGGCTTTAATGACCCGGCCCCAAAAGCCTATCATATAGCCTCCAGAGCACAACGGGCGACAGAAGACAGAGGGGACGACATGGAAGCGGGGTCAGAGGGGGGCTCCCAAATCCATTCCTCTCCTGGTCCTCTACCAGGAGCACAAATTTCAGCCCAGATTCTTTCCTCAGCTTCCACTATTTCACTCTTGGAAAGGACACTTGATGAACTGATAACAATCCCACTTAAAGACCAGGCCTCGGGGCGATTCTCTTGCTGTTTCTCCTGGTTCCCGCTCTCCTACCCTTCATGCTGACTTCCAGATGATGATGGAGGTTTTTTCTAAGATGCTTTCTAAAGGACTGGTCCAAACAGCCTTCCAAATAACTTCAGTTATTCAAGCTGACCTCCAGAATTTGGGGACCCGGATTGATGCAATTGAGCACAAAATGGACCAAACGGTTGCGAGAGCAAATCAGAATACAGCGCAGATCCAAGATCTTCAGGACCAGCAGGAAACAGCCCTTTCTAAAATAGATGATCTGGAAAACCACCTCAGGTGATATAATTTCCGGATTAGGGGTCTCCCTGAGAGCATTACAGATGTCCGTGTAGCAGTAACTGATTTTGTCAAAGATATTATTCCGGACATCCCTGAACACCGCTTGGAACTTGATAGGCTTCACAGAGCGCTCCACCCCCCCACTCAGATGGACTACCCAGAGACATAGTGGTGAAACCCCATTTTTACAGCGTTAAAGAGGAGGCCATGAAGGTTTCTAGGAACTCCCCCAATCTGTCCATCCAAAGTCATCCCGTCCAAATCTTTGCAGACTTATCTCCTTCCACCATTCAAAAGAGAAGATCCCTGAAACCTTTGATGGAAGTCCTTCTGAAGTCATCTATTAAGTACTGGTGGTCCTTCCCCTTTCGCCTTTCCTTCATCTACAAAAGCAAGACATATGGCTTCTCCACCTTCCAGGAGGGGAAGAACTCTTAATACATCTCAACCTCATCTCTCTGGACTCTTCGTCCACTTTGTCTAATAAAGCTGCAGGATCCTCCAAGCGTCCCTCCCCTCAGAGCCCAATACCACAGCTCTGGCGGAGCCAAAAACCCAAACGCTCCAAGAACTCTCATCCTTCATGATTCCTGAGCTCAGCCCCTGGAACACGGTTCTTGGCTCCTTCTGGCCGTTGATCTGTCACCCTGTGAGTTAGCCCTTTTTTTTTCCTTTTTGGGTGACTCTCGTATAACTTAATTAGTCTTTTATTTATCTGTTTTGTTCTTATGCTTTTCCCCCCTTCTCCACCCTCTGGCCGGCCGGTTGGGGGGGAGTTGTGGGGGGAAAGGCATCCCAATATGTTCTGGTTTGTTTTTGCCAATGTGGACTTATGTCTTAACAGATGTTCTCTTATTTTGTCCGTATCTGGGTGGTCTCTGCGGGGGTCTCGCCCTTATCCCCGATCTTTCTCCCGGGGGCCCGGCTAATTGGCTGGGTCCCTGGGAGGAGGGTCCGGGGACTCTCTACAATGTTTAACTCGGCCTCTTAGGGGGACAGGTTTGTTTGGTTGATGACTCCTCGGTGTCATGATCCTGGGTGTTTCTCCAATTTTCGTTTGCACCCTCTGGGTCAGGGGCAGGCTGGGGGGGCTGGGTCCCTTTTGGGGGATGCGGTGCCTCTCAGGCTCCCCCGGACGGGGACTCCCTCTCGGGGGGGTTCCCCCAAGGGCCTTTATTATAGCTCTAATTTTTACTAAGTTTGTTCTGGTTCTTTAAAGTTATTGGTATATTTATCTAGTTTTGGGTCTGAGAAATGGCCGGGGAAGATGCTTTGCGCCTCCCTCTGTCTCGGGAACCTCATGCGGGGATTCCCCCGGTCAGATGTATCTCTGCCAACAGGGCAGATACGTTTTTGTCCTTTTCTGGCTTTGGGGGTGAGCTTCCAAAGCCCCTTCGCCAGAACTCGGAGGGGACAGGTGCTTGGACTTTGCCACTCCCCTCCGGTGTTCTATGTCTTTCCGTTTCCATTTCTGTATCTTCCTTCTATTCCTTACTTAACCTCTTCATTTCCTCTCCGGCACCAGGGACGCAATGTCTTCGCCGAGGCACAGTGGTTCTTCTCCATAGGCTTTCTTTGTGGCAGGTCCCCTACTAACCACGCACGGACTCAGGTAAGCTTTCCCTCAGAGGTGCATAGATTACCTTTCCTAAAATATGTCCACGATCGCTAACCCCTCTGGGAAACTGAGAGTCACAACACATAATATTCAGGGTCTTAACTCCCCGATGAAGGGCAAAAAAGTATTTTACACTTGTCCATTCCCACCATATTGATGTGCTTCTATTGCAGGAAACACACTTTCCAGGGCAGTTCAACCTTAAGTTTGTTCACTCTAAATATCCCCAATTCTTCCTGGCTAACGCTACAGATAAAACTAGAGGTGTGGGAGTCTTTTTTGCCAAGCAGGTAGCGTTTCTACCTCAGAGAGAAATTAAGGACCCGGAGGGTAGGTTTATACTCTTATCAGGGGAAATGGGGGGTTTAGTATATACTTTTATTTCATATTACGCCCCAAATCAGGGTCAAGCAAAATTCTTTCAAACAATGTTCAAGCTTCTCTATCCCCACCTGAAAAGGAATGTGATAATGGGGGGCGATTCTAACTTGGCCCTTGATTACTCTCTTGACAAGTGGGGAAGAGGTCAACCCTGTCTCCTTCGCCCAACTAAACATAGCCTCAAATTTGCTGAGCTTCTATATTCTTTAAGGCTCGTTGACATATGGAGGGAACTCAACCCTAGAGTGAAAGATTACACCCATTATTCTGCCCCCCACCAGAGCTTGGCAAGGATAGACCACATCTTTATTCCTGCCTTTGTCATCCCCTTGATCTCTAAAGCCTAAAGACTCTCCCCTGTCGGATCATTCGCTAGTCATAATACAAGTCAAAGCAATCCTTGGCCAAAGAGCCAAAGAGGGAAACCCCATTGGCGCTTGAATGAATCCCTTTTAAATAATCCAGTCCACTGTACGTTGCTGGAGAAGGAACTTAAATAATATTTTCAGTTGAACGACAATGGGGAAGTCTCTCCTTCGACACTTTGGACAGCCCACAAGGAGGTGATAAGGGGCAGGATTATCCAGCTGTCAGCCAAGCTGAAAAAAGAGAGGGAGAGTGACATTGAGAAATTAGAGCGGGACTTCCATGCTCTCTCCAAGTCCCATAAGAAAAACCCAACCCCCCAATCGAGGGCTCAGTTGGAGACAGGTAGGGTTGCTCTGAATCTTGCCTTGACCACTAAGACTGAAAGACAAATCCAATGGTCTAGAACCCATCTCTATCTGCAAAGAGACCAAATAGGTCCTAAACTGGTTTCCAGGTTGTCTCCTAGGTTCCGGTCCTTCTCTTACCCAAAAATAAGGGATATGGCGGGGGAATTAACTCAGAACCCCCAACGAATTATGAGCTATTTTCAGAAATATTACGCTAGTCTTTATGAGTCGGGGAAAACAGCTCCATCCCCTCTCCAAGACACTTTTCTAAATAGGACTTCTCTTCCTAAACTTTCTAATGAACACAGGGAATCCCTTCAACAACCATTCACAGAAGCAGAAATTCTAGGAGTAATTAATAACCTTAAGAAGGGTTCTGCCCCCAGCCCTGATGGATTCTCCATGGGCTACTATAAAACCTTTGGTCCCATTATTGCCCCCTTTTTAGTGAAACACTTCAACTCTCTTCAAGCAGGGTCTATGCTGCCGAAAGAGGCCAAGCTAGCTTTTGTCTCGGTTATCCCCAAACCCGGTAAAGATCTCTCGAATGTTAGCAATTACAGACCTATCTCATTAATTAATAATGACCTAAAAATCTTGACTAAAGTCTTGGCCAATAGATTATCTCAGTTTATAAGTAAATATGTCCACAAAGACCAAGTGGGTTTCATCCCGGGTAGGCAAGACCCAGATCAGATCCGCAGAGCGGTGGACATTATCTCGCTTCTAAACTCGAATTGGGACGGGGGCCCCCATCAGGAAGGGTTCATACTATCAGTGGATCTTCAAAAAGCATTTGACACAGTAGATTGGACTTACCTGTTTGAGATCCTCTCTAGATGGGGATTTGGCCCAAAATTTATCCAGACTCTAAGAGCCCTTTACTCCAACCCTAGCGCGTAGGTCAAATTACAAAGCTTCTACTCTGAGCCATTCAATATTGCCAAGGGAACTAGACAGGGCTGTCCCCTCTCTCCCCTAATTTTTGCTGTAGCCATGGAATCCCTCGCAGTTGCTTTCAGAGAAGACCCTGATATCCGTGGAGTGCAGTGTGGATCACAGACGCACAAATGTGCTCTTTTTGCAGATGATCTGCTCTTATTTATCACCTCACCCCTCTCCTACACCCCCGAGTCATCCGTTTACTTCAAGAGTTTGGAGAGGTCTCTGAGCTTTGCGTAAATTGGTCTAAATCAGTGGCCTTGAACATTTCCACTCCGGCCTTCACAGTCCAGAAGCTCAGAGAACTTTACAAGTTCTCCTGGAACCCCAACCATATTCCATACCTAGGGGTCAGCCTGGCAGACAATATCAAACACTTATATGAGGTTGATTACCCACTGCTGTTTCAGAAATTATAGGAGGATCTCTCTAGGTGGGACCAAGAGGGTATTTCCTGGCTTGGCAGAATAAATGCAGTTAAGATGACATTACTCCCTAGAATCCTGTATTTCTTCAGATCCCTCCCAATCCCTCTGAGGAAACAACAATTGCAAATATTGCAATCACGTATAATCAAGTTTATCTGGGGCCGGAAGGGATAAAGATGTAAAGCTAATGTTCTATATAGGAGACGTACCCAAGGTGGTCTAGGACTCCCACGCCTCTTTAAATACTTTGAAGCCGCCCAAATAGCCCAGTTTTCAGCCATTTATGCCAAGGGGGACAAACCTGATTGGTTAGCGATGGAGAGACAGTCTGTCCCGTTAAACACTATTGACTTCTTGGTTGGGGCTCCTCGCAAGATGAGGCCCCCAATCCTCACGCCAACTCTCTCTCCCTCCATAGCCCTCTGCGATTCTGTGCTCAACCCCCCCCACTTAATCTCGCATCTCTGTCCCCTCAATCACCTGTTCAACAACCCCCAATTCCCTCCAAGCCTTGAAATTCAGGCCTTCCACTGGTGGACAAATAAAGGCTTATTTCGTATAGGACACTTCTTTACCTCCAATGGTGTTCCGAGCTTGAGGACCAAAAAGGAGGTATTTCATTAATCTATGCATCGCTGACGGAGAATCCAGATAAGCCCCCCTTTGTTAGTAAATGGGAAACGGACTTAGATGTTGTCTGGGGTGCAGATAAATAGAGCTCCCTGTTCCAGAGATCCTTCAAAGGGATGGTTAATATCGTCTTGCGGGAGGCCAATCTAAAGGTTTTCATGCGCTGGTATCTGGTTCCGACCAGACTGGCTGCTATGTTTCGGAATTCATCTGATCTTTGTTTCCGGGGATGCGGACTCTTGGGCTCCTTCATCCACATCTGTGGGAATGCCCTCGTATCCAAGGCTTTTGGAATAGAATATTTCATCTCTCGAGAAGGATCTCAGGGCAGGCAATCCCCCAGAATCCAGAAACGGCTCTTCTCAATTCTAGACCAGGCGGTCTTTCCAGGCCCCTTTTTAAACTTGCTCATTTCATTTTGCTGGGAACTAAAATTACAATTGCCAGGGCCTGGAAACGTCCTTCGATCTCCTTCTATGCTGCCAAACAAAAAGTTTCCTGGATCATGACCCAGGAGAGGCTGGCCAATATAATTCTGGACTCATCACCCAAATTTGATCTAATCTGGGATCCCTGGAAGAAATACCTTAATTTACCCCTATGAACTAATTGTGTCTTACTTTTATACTAAGCTCCCTGGTGCCCTAATTTTCTCGCTTCTCTTTACCTTCTCTTCTTTGTTCTAGCCTTCTCTTGATTCTTCAGTTCTTTCAAGCCTTCCCTCATCATTTTGGCTCTTGTCGTGGGGTTTGTGCACAACCAGCATTATGAAACCCCAAGACTGGGGTTGTGTGCTAGTGCAAGCAACTCTACCTAATAAGTTAATAATTTTTTTTTTTCCTTATTTACTGAGTTTTGACATTAGTTTCAATGGTTTACCAGGCCGCTCTAGGCCTATGGGACATTAACTTGTATACTAAATGGTATTATCTACTGACGTAGGAGGAAATATGATTTTTTTTTTTTTTTGTATTTCTTCTCCTCTCCATCTCTCTCTTTTTTTTTTGTTAGTTTACTTTTGGTACCTCTCAGCCCACAGCTTGCTCCCATTAGGGGTGGGTCTGGGGATATCTTAAAGAAGGAGCGAGAGAGGGAAAGTAGAATGTTGCTTCCTCCAGTTTGACTTGCTTGCTAACTGTATGTGATTTTGAGTTCTGCCATGTACTCTGATACTTTTTTGGCCCTGCGAGGCCGAGGTATATTCTTTTACATTCGCCAATATGTTTGAGGCTTGTATGTTTCTTTGGTGATTTCTGTTTTTTTTTCTGTATAAAAACTCAATAAAAACCTTTTAAAATAAAGATTTACTCTACAGGGCTAACCAATCTGTTCCGTGAGCGATGGAAGGGACAAGGAGCTTACACTCCAGGAAGAAGTGCTGACTCTCCAAGTGAATATTTACTGGATTCTTTTTTATTATTATTATTATTATTATTATTATTATAATACAGGATTTATATAGCGCCAACAGTTTGTGTAGTGCTTTACAACATGGGGGCAGACAGTGCATTTACAGTACAAGTTAATACAGGAGGAATCAGAGAGTCCTGCTCATTAGAGCTTACAATCTAGGAGAGAGGGTCAAGTGGAACAAAAGGTAATACCTGTGGGGATGAGCTAATGGAGAAAATGAAAATACAGTTGTTGACAACTCTTCTCTTCCATGAAGAGAATGGTTGTCAGAGATCGTCTAAAAGCTAATAGAGAGATAATCAGACATGTTTGGGGTAAGGCGTTCCATAGGATTGGAAAAAGTGCTGGAGGCGAGCATGGGAGGAGGTGACGAGGGATTAGAGAGCAGTAAGTCTTGAGAGGAATGAAAAGAACAAATAGGTTGGTATTTAGAGACTATACTAGTGATGTAGCTTGGGGCCAAGTTGTGGATGGCTTTGAAAATAGTTGTTAGTATTTTGAATGCAATTTGTTGGGTGAGTGGAAGCCAGTGGAGGGATTGACAGAGAGGTGTAGCAGACACAGAGTGATTGGTAAGGTGGATGAGTCTGGCGGCAGCATTCATGATGAATTGAAGGGGTGATAGCCTATGTAGAGGTTTAGCCAATGATATATCTGTTAGTAAATGAGTGATAGTGATTACAATTATTTCATAGCCAAGTCTTACTTTCTGTTCTTTTTCTAGAAACCAGCAATTCTGCAAGCTATGGTAAGTGATTGCAGGTTGTAATAATCTTTCTATTTTTATACATAGTTCTACATATTCATATACAGTAAGACCCTACACACCAGTGGCGACTGGTGAAGTTTTTGGATGGGGGGCGCCAGGCCCCGCCCTTCCTTTTGACCCCTCCTACTTCTAATAAGCCCCACCCCTTATAGACTCCACACACTCTGTCCCCTGCATTCCACATATTGTGTCAGGAGTATACAGCTCAGCATCACAAGACACAGTATACAGCTCAGCATCACAGGACACAGTATACAGCTCAGCATCATAGGACACAGTATACAGCTCAGCATCACAGGACACAGTATACAGCTCAGTATCACAGGACACAGTATACAGCTCAGCATCACAGAACACAGTATACAGCTCAGCATCATAGGACACAGTATACAGCTCAGCAACACAGGACACAGTATACAGCTCAGCATCACAGGACACAGTATACAGCTCAGCATCACAGGACACAGTATACAGCTCAGCATCACAGGACACAGTATACAGCTCAGCATAACAGGACACAG
>BLSH010294446.1:318047-333997 GCA_018402905.1 Glandirana rugosa
ATTGAAAATAATAATCATAATAATAAATATTAATTAATTAATGCAAGGTAAACAAATCTACGCCGTAAATAATAAAACCTATTAAACATTGAAACCTATATAAACATAAGGAATGCAAGTGATTGTCGGTTTAAACTTTCCTTTAAGGTTATGGATATTAAATTATCAAACTGGTATATACCCACGATCTTTTCACTTAAATAAGCAATGTGTCCTCAACTGAATCGCAATGGTTACGTTCTTATGCTTTATTGTCACCATGTACTTGTTTTCCACTGTACTCTGATTATTTACTCTTCTAAAATCTTGGCAATGAACATGTACTGTATTGTTGAAAATTCAATAAAGCTGTTTGTGGAACTAATAATAACTAACTATTAAATTATAGGTATTGGAATTTCCTTTCAAATTTGGCTGTTAGTGAACGTAAGGAATACAAATATATCCAAAGTTACAAATTATCCAAAATAATAAATGCCGCATCTAAACAAATGGAACGTAATTAATTAATTATAAATAATAATACTAATAATAAAAGTTATTATTATTGTTATTTATGATTATTAATTTGTTACGTTACGTTCGTTTAGATACAGCATTTCTTATTTTGGATAATTCATGACTTTAAATAAATTCATATTCGTTACATTTACTGATCCCTGATGACGTCACGTATGATGAAACCGGTAGGAACGCCCGCACTTTGACCACTCTGTTACCAACGTCTGGCTACTGCGCATGCGCGGCTGCAGCGCGGCCATTTTTGAATCTGGTGGATGTCGTTTTATGCCTTATCAAAGACGAATCGTTTGTAAGTGTTATTCTATTTATTATTAAACTTATGCAAACAGTATCACACTATTGGGACCTTTATTTCCTATATGTCTGGGTGAGCCGTCCACTTGAGCGATTTGGAGGTATCCACAGTGGGAACAAGAGTCGATAGTGTTTGCAGCGGCAGGAGGGGAGACTACCTGATTGCAGCAGCAGGAAGGGAGACCATCCATACTTGTAAACAAAGCGTGTTAGACCACTCTTATCAGGGGGTCGCATGCTCTCTGGTAAGAGTATATCGGCAGGGGTGTTGAGTGGCACCTGAGTGTTTTTGTTTCCTCCCTGACACGGATTGGGACTTTCTTCCTGTGTGATTTCATCCTTGAGCACCTATCATTCCCTGGATGTAGTGACTAATAGACTGTTGATTTATTGATTGAACTAGCGCTGCACCTTTTTTCTATCGTTACATTTACTATCAGCCTAATTTGAAAGGAAATGCCAATATCTATAATTTAATAGTTAGTAATAGTTAGGTTATTATTAGTTGGTTATTATTTCAGATTTTCAAATTTTTGGATTTTCGTCCTTTTGAATTTTCATTATTGTTTTCGGATTTTCGAATTTTCAGATTTTCAAATGTCTGAATTTCCAAATTTTCTGATTTTTGGATTTTCAAATTTCTTAATTTCCAAATTTATAAAGGAATTTAGGAATATTTGAATTTACGAATATATGGAAAAATTTGTTAAACAGGTTTTCGTTAGTTCGGATATTTCCGAATTAACATATTTGACTAAATTTGTTAAAAAACGAATTCAGAATGAAATGAATTGCACGTGTCTATATAACATTATATTACTGCGTTATCAGCTGTGAAACCCTCCAAGAGACTGCCACCTCTGCAGGTTGCTAATGGAGGACTATATACATTGTCCACTACCAAAATTGCTATCCCTTAACAAGAATGTGTAATGTGTTTTTTAATGATATTGTAATAAAAACTTGTATTATTTTATAGAAAAAAAAAATGTGCAACAAGTGTGTTTCTATGGGTGGTGCCCTAAAAATCTATGATTCATAATTTTGCCAATATACATTATATGTACTCAGTATGATGTCTTGTGCTTTTCTATGGAGGATGTTAACTATAAGCAGACAGAATAGTTTAGATTGTTGCCCCTTTGACATTTAAGAATGTCAATAGAATAATATAATAATTTTGTTTTTCTCCTCAGGTTCTGAAGGCTACCATTGTAAGCAGAGAGGTAAGTCACCAAGTGAAGAATCACAGTAAGTACTCTGTCTGACAAAGAGGTCTATATATTGATTTTTATGGCCTCCATAAATCCAATAGAGCTATAGACTGTCTATTGTAGAAATTATCCATCTTAGGTTTCACATTAGAAGATGTGTGGTCTCTAGAGATCCTAACACTGGGGTTGATTCTCCCAAAGAGAGGACATTACAAAGTTAAACCGGGAACACACCAAGGGTTTCACAAAAAAAAAAAACCTGTCAGCTCTGGTCAGAGCCGCTGTACTAACCATTCAAGGTTATTCTAGGGATCTCCCCCGCTGAGTACACTCCGATCAGGGCTATCTGCCATTGGCTGAGAGTGCTGATTGGGAGGCGGTCGGCTGCTGGTCTTCCAGCATGAACGTCTGACAGAAGCAGGCTTCTGTTGGGCAGACCAACATAGAGATGGGTAGAATGTTGACCGGTATTTTTTGTACCAGCAAACGACTCCCGACATCCTGCCCACGTGTACGGGGCTTTTGGGCTAATATAGCTTAGGGTGGAGCTTTTCATGTTAATCATGTGCAAGCAATTGTTTTTACACCTAAGCCCAGAGATACAAAAAAACCCCATTAGATAGTTCTGTAATCAAGAACACATCATTAAGGGCTCATTTATATAATGTTTGCCCTTTGAAGAGTGCTCTATGGTGAATCACTTTTAGGAGGGTGTTTAACAGGCAGTGAGGAGGTAACATATCACTCACCACCTAACCTGTTTTTTTTTTTCTTATTTTTTTCTTGTGGTGGTGGTTGTGGGACCTAACCTGTTTTAACCCATAAGACCCACACCACAGTGCCACAACCACATGATTACTGCCAATGGGCCCTTGCTTTTATGGGAACACTACTCTTTGGAAGGTGTGTGCCTGGGGTACACTTTGTGGTCTTGCTTCAAATTCATGTCCATGTCTCCCCAAAACACACAGACTTTGGGAACTGGAGGACCCATATACATATTTGGGGTCTTGGGGCCCAAAGCAGCAATGTCTACTTCAAACTGAGAGACTCATAGCAGATGTTTATATCATCAGCTCAGAGCAACCTGGTGCTGGGGGTCTCCTGATTTAAGGTGTTATATGTTTATGTCTCATTTTTAATTAATTTAATTGAGTCGCCTATTGTTTCTGTCTGTTGGCTAACTCTTGGAGGCATCTATGATGTGATTAGCCTTGTGTCAGATCTCCCCCATTATCTTAACCATTGTGTGATGTATTTATATATATATATATATATCTATGTATGATGTTTGGAGTAAAAACTTTAGGCTGGTATTAACTCTCAGTCTGCTTGGAGCGGTTTGGAGGGCAGGAGGCAGGCACTATTTGGCTGAAGGAAGCACCTAAACGCGGTGCTAACTGGTTCCTTCACACATAGTCAGGTTGAAAAAAGACACAAGCCTATCTACACAACCAATAAAAGGGAAAAAATATCATGCAATCCCATATACACAATCCGATACAATCAGTTGATCCAGAGGAAGACAAAAAAATATCTAATTTGCTCCAGCAGGCAAAAAATATCCCGATCCCCCAAGAGGCAATCAAATACTCCCTGGATCAAATGTGTGTGTGTGGTTTTTTTAATGCCACCAGTGTAAATACCTAAATAGGAATTGGAACCCCCTGTATAGCAGAACACAGATTGGGAGAGAGAGAAGAAGCGCAAGCAGGCAATTAGGTGTTGTGCAGTGCAAGATGCATGCTGAGAGATGGAGAGAGAAGAGTGACAGACAGATGAACACATTGGTGTGCTGCTTCTCCTTCATTGTCCAATCACAGGGTGGTGGTATGGGGGGCCTCTAAATGAAAATGAAACTTCATCAGAGAAAGATCAGGTCCCTTCCCCTGATGTGTAAATCTCATGACTGGAGGGACAAGAAAATACAAAATGTTGCCACGTGAAGCAGCACTGGTATGTGCATTTAATTTCTATATTTAGCTTTTTATCTGGAGTTCAGTTTTAACCACTTCCCACCTGTCACGTACCTGGTGGTAGAGTCTGGCTTATGCGGGGGCAACCTCTCTTGCGGCCCTGGTTCGAGAATCCCTGATAGTGGGAACAGGGAGCTCAGGAGCACAGGGGGGCACGAGGGCTGGGCAGTCCTTAGCTGGTAGACGGAAGTCCACTGGAGCTCGTGCAAACAGGAGAGTAGTGATTCAATCCGGGTCGGCAACTAGCGGGCGGTGCGATACAGCGGGATCAGGCAAACGGATGGTCGGGTACAGGCAGGGTCGGCAACGTGCTGGCTGAAAAGGTACAAAGGGATTAGACAAGCGGATGGTCGTAGGAAAGCCGGGGTCAGATTCAGGCAGATAGCAACAAGTCCAAAGGGATAGCCGGGGTCACAGGAACGGGTAGTCACTCAGAAACAGCTTGCTGGGGGCACAGGTGCAGGAAACGCTGTAGAACGGACAGCACCGTGCACTAAGTCCTGCAGGTTTAAATAGGGCCGATTGGCGCCTGTTTCCGGCGCGTGCGCGCGAACGAACGCGCGCGAACGCGCACAGGCGCGCGCACCACCGCGGAAACCACTGGAACTGCTGTATCTTCCTGACACCACCCAACAATGTCATACGACGTTGCAGACTTTGAGTGGGGATAACTGAAAGATGCCTGCAGTTACAGGCATCATTCAGATATCTTCTTTTACAGCAGGCGATTCTTTGCACCCAAAAACTAGTATAGTGGCTGTTCAGCCACTTGATTGTTTTTACAGGTGGCGGAAGGGGATCCCCATCCTCTGGTGCTTCTAGCACTTGCCCATACAATCAGCGAGCTGGAGAAGGAATCCAGCGGTGGCGGAAGTTCACCAGAAAACTGTGAGCCACACGGTCCCCGACAGTCTTTATGACCTTTGGAGGCCGGACACGACGTTATGATGTCACGCCCAGCCTCTGCAGCTGTAAACCCTGCCGGTGCCTTGACTGGGATGCCGAGATTGTTTTTTTTTTTGGGGATTTCAAGACCTGTCATGCCCTAATCCTATTACAAGAGATGTTTACATTCCTTGTAATAAGAATAAACGTGATTTAAAAAAAGGGAAAAGGAAAAAGTCAAAATAGAAAAATAAAAGTAAATTAAACAATAAAAAAAATTAAAGTGCCTCTGTTCCTGCATGCTTGCTCGCAGAAGCGAACACATATGTAGGTTGTGCTCACATATATAAACTGCGTTCAAACCACCCATGTGAGGTATCACCATGAACGTTAGAATGAGAGCAATAATTCTAGCCCAAGACCTCCTCTCTAACTCTAAACAAGTAACCTGTAAAAATTTTAAAGCGTCACCTATGGGAATTTTTAAGTACCAAAGTTTTGGCGCCATTCCATGATTATACGCAATTTTAAAGCATGACATGTTAGGTATCTATTTACTCAGCGTAACATCATCTTTCACATTAACTATACTGTTTTTTTTTTGTTTCAAAGATTTTATTGAACATATTTTCAGTAAACAAACATAGAAATACAAGGCACCTTATTTGAGTTCACATAATAAAAGGTCGCAAGATATCATAAGTTTGCATTTACAAAAGAGAAAGTGATTACATAAGAAAGAAAAAAAGATGAATCACCATACATGAAGGCCTCGGTCCAATAGGCACCAGAAAGCGGACTGTTTTTTTTTTTTTTTAATGCACAAAACAGTTTTATTTCCCCCCAAAAAAGTGCTTTAAAAATTGCTGTGCATATACCACGCAAGATAAAAAGTTGCAATGACCACCATTTTATTCCCTAGGGTCTCTGCTAAAAAAAACATATGTAATGTTTGGGAGTCTTGAATAATTTTCTAGCAAAAAAATGATAATTTTTACATGTAGGAGAGAAGTGCCAGAATTGGCCTGGGTGGCAAGTGGATAAATTGGCCTTGCACATGATTGGGCATTCAAAGTGGACATGGCATTGCCTTTTTTTCTAAACAATGTGACTGAACTCTTTGCAGAGTAAACATTCACCTTTATAACTGCATAATGTATCTTTCTCTCTTCTGTTAGTAAATCTACTAAATTGTCCTTAACCTTCCAGAGTAAACACAGCCAATAAGAAAAAACATTTTGTTATCAACTTCTCTACTGTCTATACCAGTGATGGCGAACCTTGGCACCCCATATGTTTTGAAGCTACATTTCCCATAATGCTCAACTACACTGCAAAGTGCATGAACATCATAGGAAATTTTAAAACATTGTGGGTGCCAAGGTTCCCCATCACCAGTGGTGGCTGGTGACATTTTAGGATGGGTGGTCAGACCCCACCCTTCCTTTTTGACCCCTCCCTCTTCTCATAAGCACCACCCCTTATAGATTCTACCCACTGTGTGAGGAATATACAGCCCAGCATGACTAGAGGTGTATATAGCATGACCAGAGGGGTATTTTCTTTTGTTTCTAAGGTAAAGAACCGATTTAATCTTACTAACATTTTCCAAATTCAGCATCAAAAATAGACCAAGAGATGTTGTTACAATATTACCAGTGATGTGTGTTTTGTAAAGTATCAATAGAACATTATTTTATTTGAACAATTTGTTTTATAGAGGGGACCTCCCTTACTGTATTGATGGAGGAAACTGAGAAGCCCTGGCAAATTTTAATGTATTTGGAGAAAGCTCTGGATCCTGTATCATCGAGATTCCCCTGTGTTACCCGACAATATGCCACTCTGGACCATGCATGTAAATACAAAATCAGCACCATATCTGTTCTCTTATTTTAAAATGGAACTTTATAGATACAAAGTCATAAGGTTGAAAGAAAAAAAAAAACCCAGATCCATCCACTTCATAGCGTGTATGTGTGTGCAATTTTTTTATTCTCTAACAACCCCCCTAGCTTTGTATAATTTGTTTCCTGGGGAAGCCATTTAAAAGTTATAACGTCACATAAAAAAAATCCTGATCAGCTCCCCAGAGTGGTACAATGTTACTATGGTAACACTGTATTGCTCTGGTCATAGTATGTTATATAAAATGATAAAAAAAATGTAAAAAAAGAAAAAAATACATACATTACATACGCTCACCAATCAGTGCCCCTGGTCACTGCCACACCAGTTATATTATGACATTGTACTGCACTGGTAACTGTGTGTAAAAAAAATGTGAAGAAACTATTTTCTTTGGGAAAAAAATGTGACAAAAAGATGACAAATTCAAAAAATTTGCCATGCCTCTCACTACACACTAAGTATGGGCAGAACACCACCCCCGTTCGGTTCCCAGCAGAACTCCCAAACAGGGAGACCGTTCTAACCCTAACGGAGAACCTCATTGAAGTCTATCTGAGCCGAACAGGAAAAACCTAAAATGCCCATTTTAAAGGCTTATATGCAAGTAATTGATCATACAAAGGGTATGGGGGCCTATTAATACATGCCCGGGGGACATGTATTAATAAAAAAAAAATCTTCAAAAACTATTGCTTTTGCAGGAGCAGTGATTTTAATTATGCTTAAAGTGCAACAATAAAAATGAAAACTTTAATTATAGTGCCTGGGGGTCCCCTTAATGTGCCTGCAAAGTGGGACATCTGTGGTATGCATAAAACTTGCTGCAGCAAAAATGACAATTCTAAAGAAAAACAATGAGACAAATTCTATTTAACATGATTTGCAGTTACAATTACCAGCACCTGACAATTGAAAAAATAAAGGAAAAAAAACGCAGGTCTGGTATAGATTTTAAATGGGAACCAAAGTCAAAATTAAAAAAATGAGGTGGGGCCCCCAAAATTCATAACAGACCCTTATCTGGGCATGCAGCCTGGCAGGTCAGGAAAGGGGGGGGGACAAGCAAGTGGCCACCTTCCTGAGCCATACCAGGCCACATGCCCTCAACATGGAGGGTAGGTGCTTTGTGTGTGGGGGGTGCTCTGCCCCCACCCCAAAGCACCTTGTCCCCATGTTGATGGGGACAAGGGTCTCTTCCCGACAACCCTGGGCTGTGGTTGTCTAGGTCTGCGAGTGGGGGGTTTATCAGAATCTGGAAGCCTCCTTTAACCAGGGGACCCCAAGATCACGCTTCCCCATGTGAATGAGTACCTCTACCCATTCTCCACAAAAGTGGCAAAAGGTAATAAACACAAAATACTTTTTTTATTATTATTTTTATTACAATAGACAGCTTTTGACAAACCCTTTAAAAAATAAAAAATAGTGTCCCTCAATGTAAATCCATTGTCAATTACACTGCCCACCAACCCAGAAAATAAAAAAAATGAAAAATGCTCCACCTCCTGGGAGGCCTCCCGCCGAATGCCCCTCTCCACATTGTTATTTCTTATATAAGTAAGGGATGGGGCCACCTAGATATGTCACACCCTTCTGATGGGTGTGTGATGTCATGTGGGGGTGTGGCCACCATGTGACATAGCTGGTGGCCCAGCCCCTTACCTATATGATAACTGTCAAAGCGGAGAGGAGGCATATGGCGGGAGGCCTTCAAGGAGGCGGAGCGTTTTTCAATTTTTATATTTTTTTGGTTGGCGGGCGGAATGATTGATAGTGGATTTACAATGAGGGACATTATTTTTTATTTTTTAACAAAGGATTTGTCAGAAACTGTCTATTGTGTTTATTACTTTCTGCCACTTTTTTGGCAAATGGGTAGGGGTACCATGCTCATTTACATGAGGGGTTCCCCTTGTTCAAGGGGGCTCCCGGATTCCAATAAGCCCCCTGCCCACACACCCCAACAACCACAACCCTGGGTTGTCAGGAAGAGGCCATTGTCCACATTAAAATGGGGATAAGGTTCTTTGGCAAAGCACTCACCCTCCATGATGAGTATAGTTCAGTGGGGGGGCGCTCGCTTATCCTCTCTCTTTCCTGACCTGCCAGGCTGCATACCTGAATAAGGGTCTGCTACTGATTTTGGTAGGGACCCCACGCCATTTTTTTCTTAATTTTTTTAATGGCACTCTTTTTATTGTTCAGCTGTCAGCGGGGAAACCCTTGACAGTTAGGGACATTTGTTAGGGACGCCTCAGCCGGCTTCCCGGCCCCGCTCGCTAACAACCAGCTTACACTGCGCCCTGATTCCTGATTGGGCAAAGCTTTACCCCATCAAAGCACAGAATGCACTGTACAATGCTCAGTGCATTGCAGGGTGGGCATCGGGGGGTGTTTGGTGAAAGGGCAAATGCTCAGCCTGAACTGATGTTTTGGCCAAACCGTTTGGCCATCCCTACTAAACACCTCAGACTGTCTACTTCCCAAAAATGTAATTTGGGGGGTATTTGTACCATTCTGGCCTTTTCTGGCCTTTTCTGGCCTCAAGAAATTAGATAAGCTGTCAGTACATCAGGATTTTCAGATATATCCCATAGTTTGTGGACTATAACTTTCTTACAGACTAAATAATATGCACTGATTTTTGTTATTTTCACCAAAGAAATGTAACAGAATACAGTTTGGCCTAAACTTATGAAGATTATTTATTTGCAAAATATTATAACAGAAATGAAGAAAAATGCTTGTTTTTTTTTCTACATTTTTGGCCATTTTTGATTTATAGAGCAAATAATAAAAAGTGATTAACCACTTCAGCCCCAAAAGGTTCACCCCCTTCATGACAGGCCATTTTTTGCAATACAGCACTGCGTTACTTTAACTGACAATTGCGCGGTCATGTGACCCTGTACCCAAATAAAATTTATGTCCTTTATTTCCCACAAATAGAGCTTTCAACCTCTGTGGTTTTTATTTTTTGTGCTATAAACAAAAAAACCCAACAATTTTGAAAAAATATCTATTTTTTGTTTTCTGCTACAAAACATACCCAATAACAAAATGTAAAAAAAAAATCAAATTTCTTCATCAAATTACATCAATATGTATTCTGCTACATATTTTTGGTAAAAAAAAATCCCAATAAGCATATATTGATTGGTTTGTGCAAACCTTATAGTGTCTACAATCTATGGGATATTTTTATGGATTTTTTTTTTTTTTACTAGTGATCAGTGATTAGTGGCGATATGCAATTTTCAGCAGGACTGCAACATTGTGGTAGAAAAATCGGACACCTAACTGACACTTTTGGCGCTTTTTTGGGACCAGTGTCACTAATACAGTGATCAGTTCTAAAAAAAAATGCACTGTCACTGTACTAATGACACTGGTAGGGAAGGAGTTAACATCAGGGGAGTACAAAGGGTTAAGTGTGTCCCTAGGGGGTGCTTCATAACTTTGTGGGGGATGCTTTGATTGGGGGAAACAGACATCCGTGCTTCTGCTTAGCAGAAACACAAGATCTCCATTTCCCCCTCTGGCAGAACAGCAATCTGCCTTGTTTTCCTAGGCAGACCGGAGTCCTATCTCTCCTCAGAATGATCGGTGGGTCCCGGCAGACATTGCTTCCACCGGACCCGCTTATTGGCTACCGATGTGTCCAATCAGCGACAACATTCCCCAGACCCTGCGCACCAAATCACATACAGGCACATGATTTCATGCAGGAGGGTCACCCTGCTACAGTATATCGGTGTGGGGCGGTCTTCACGTGTGTAAATACCACCAAAAGAAATCTCTATTTATATGAAAAAAATGCTAAAAAGTTCATATGAGTACAGTTTTTATATAAAATATGTAGGATATGGGGGGTTACTTTTAAGAGTAGTTAGTATTAGTATTTACAACCACTTTTATCTTTAACTTTCTACTTTTCAATTAAATATATTTTTTTCATACACAAATGCAGTTATCACCAATGACAAGAAGGATTTCTTTCAAAGTATGAGAAGAATGCCTTGGTATTCTTCTTGGTACTCCCTAATTTATGGACTGAAGAGAGCTCTGGAGATTTCCCCGGCTGAGTCCATCGTTTTGATTTCTACAGATGGCTGCATGGTAGATTACAATGCCACTAAGCTCCTGTCTGATGTTTATACATTGTTGGAGGAGAAGAAGTCCCAAGTAAGAACCTTCTATGTAAAGCCTTACATCATCTACGTATCTCTGATTCAATGGTAAACATTGTTTTTTTCTCTACAGGTTTTTTTTCTGTGGAACCCTGGATATTGTACAATGAAAGCTTCCCACAAAGATGTGTTCAATGACATTTCATCTCTTAGTTATGGAGATTTTATTAATATGAGAAATACTGATTTTAATACGGTAAGACTCATAAGAGAAGCATATATATATTATTAATGAAGGTGAAATAATTTTGATGGTGAAGGAACACTTTATGAACTGGGCTGAATTTCATTTACACTTTATACTTTTGACTGCTTTAGAGGTAATAACCCAAGAAATTAAATAAGAATTCCAGGTTTGGACATTTTATAACTAATTACATTGTTTCCAACGTGAATGTATCTGCATATATACCATACCTGTGGGATCCCTCTAAAAGCTGGAAATCACTGTAATAGACAATGCTACTACACCGCTACTCCAACTATCTCAATTTGCTTTTGAGTCCCATACCGAGTGGCATTGTGAACAAAGGAGGGTGGCAGCTCAGCATGGGTGCCATACAGAAAATGCACAGCAAAACAAAATGTTCTCGGATAGGATGAGGTGGAGAGTCAGGGCAGTGCCATCACATGGATGAAAATCATTCTATGAAAGGTGCCTGTGCTGAACAGTCAAATTCCTGTGTTCAGTAAGCAGGGCAGCCTCTAAGAACTGGACCTGGAAGCTAGTGGCGATAACTGTAGTAGTGCTCTAGTAGCAGTGTCTTCTACAGTAATTTCCAGCTTTTAGAGTGATCCCAAAGATATAGTATATAGATAGTTACATAGGTCCTTGCTGGAACAATAGAACTATGTATAAAATATTCATACCTGAATTTTTCCTTTAGAGTACACCCTAAACATTTTTAATGTCTTAGCTTTAACCACTTGGGTCCCAGAACTGTCAAGATGCCACCGAGATCAGGTGCTTTTTAACCACTTGCCGACCGCCTCGCATAGAGAGAAGCAAGCGAGATTTGCGGGCGAGTGAGTGTGCCCGCAGGTCGGGCGGACTCGGTGTCCGCCGGCGACCCATGCTCGCCGGTTACAGAGGAAGAACGGGGAACCGCCAATGTAAACATGATGATTCCCCGTTTCTGTCAGGCAGCATGACAGAGATCTACTGATCCCTGTCATCGGGATCAGTTAGATCTGTCATGTCCCTGCCAGCCCAGCCACCACACAGTTAGAACACGCCTAGGGAATCAGTGGCTACTTTTAGAACTGATCGCTGTATAATTGCCAATGGTCCCAAATAAAGTGTCAAAATTGTCCGACATGTCCGCCGCAGTCGCAGTCCTGATAAAAATCGCAGATCGCTGCCATTCCTCGTAAAATAAATAAATAAATAAAAATGTCATAAATTAATTCTCATGGTTTGTTGACGCTATAAATTTTGCACAAACCAGCTAATTGCATTTTTTTTTTTTTACCAAAAATATGAGGAAGAATATATATCGGCCAAAACTGATGAATTACATTCTTGTTTTATATTTTTTTTGGAATTGTATTATAGCAAAAAATAACAAATATTGTTTTTTTTTCAAAATTGTCATACTTTGTTTATAGCGGTGATCAGAAGTGACGAAGAGGTTATCAAATACCACCAAAATAAACCTCTATTTGTGGGAAAAAAAGGACGTCAATTTAGTTTAGGTACAATGTTGCACGACCGCACAATTGTCAGTTAAAGCGACGCAGTGCCGTATCGCAAAAAGTGTTCTAAACATTAAGGGGGCAAATCCTTCTGGGGCTGAAGGGGTTAAACACACTCCCAACTGCTTTATCAGCCAGGAGTGTATTATGTACCCTTGTAAAGCTGACTGTCAGATTTCATCTGGAAGTAATGGGAACGCCTGAGAAACCACTCAATCACTTCCACAGATCACATATGTTGCTGAATGGGGATAAGGTGTTCATTGACCTGACCTCCTGTGATTGAATCTGGAAGCGACCTTCATGACCTCACTTCCTGGTCCAGGGCACTGCCAATGACCAACATTGCTGCCTGGTGAAGCAGCTGATAGAATACAATCAGCTGCAGTGGAGTATAGGGGGTCCGGTAGATCAGATGTCTCCATAAAGAGAACCTGTCACCTATATGCTATCACATAGGGGGCTTCCTTTCCACCCCCACATACACACTCATACATACAAAAGTGCATGCATTGGGGCACCTACTTGTAAAAAACACAATTGACTTATACATGGTATATACCTCCATGCATGCTAGAGTGAGATCAGTAATATGTGAGGATTCCTTGCAGCCGGAAATGAGCATAGAAAGTCACATGACCACTGTAAAGCTTATTGAAAAAAGGTTTTTCATATATGTTTTCATTAATAATAAGCAGAAAGGTTATGTATATAAGGATTTAGGATGCTGTATGCAGTGTGGTGTTTGAATTTAATATCACTTTAAGTTGTTACAGACAGGATGTCTGTAGGCTGGAAGCTGCCCCTGGTTGGTGGGTATATGAGAGCCTTGTTTCTCCTCTCCCCTCCTTTACATGCTTTTTAAAAATTAAGAGGGACAGAGAAAGTTTTAGTACCAGGTACTGTTCGCCTAAATTCCTCCTCTAGGGGTAGAATATGTCCATGGGGGATATTTTGAAAAAGCCAGTGAATTTACATACCATGAACTGGCTCCTTTTACAAGTAATGACCTCCAGTTTTGGTATGCTTATGAGAGTGTAGCTATAGGCAAATTAAAAAAGAATATTTATGATCCAGATTCTTACTAGCGTTAACACAACAGTATATTTTAAGCCCTCCTGTAAAATAGTTTTATTATGTTTTGCTCCTATCAGGAGAGTCATGGTTTACAACATCTTGTATTGGGCCAAGATGACCAGGAAAAACTGGCAGTTACAGGAGTTAGAAACAAGAAAACATTAAAAAGCGACAGCAGAAAAAAGATTGAGTTGTCCACGTGTCTGCGCTGTTTTTTTTATATACATGTTTTGTATTTTTTTCTTTTTTTTTATGGTTTAATTTTGGTTTTCGTTAACTTTTTTTGTTTGTCTCAAGCCATTGAATCCATTTTCTTTTTATTACATAAAGTTTTATTGAAGAAAAAGTTGATATACAGAGAAAAAGGAGTAAGATTATAACAGTATAAACTCTTACAGTACAAAGTCAAAGTAGAATATGACTAGTACAATAAAGGAACCTTACTTCCATGTTGCATGTAAAAGCGTTATTATAGACAAATAACTATTTCTCCAAAAAAATTGTATACAAGGTAGAAACATCCTATGAGAATGGAGAGGGGTACTGGGATGAGCTGGATATATGTTATTTTGGGACTAAAAGATCCTACATTGAGAGGGAAATATTATCGTGTGGTTTTTTATTAGGATTGGTGAGCATACCTAAGTTTAGTCTTACATAGGATATATAGCTCTTGAGAGGGTTTCGTATTAAATCTGTAGAGGGAAAGGATGTAAGGTTGGGATTAAAATGAGATATAGGATAAGAAAAGGAAAGGATAGGATAGGGAAAAGTGAGGAGGATAGAGTAGAAGAGGGAGTAGAAGAAGAAGGGATACACCAGCTGTGTCCCCTCTGGTCACCGGGGTCTCATATGAATGGGTTAGTCTTGAAGCCAAGAGATGCTGCTATTGTTTAGGAAAAGAAATGTTATTTTGTGCAGAGAGTAAGATTTTGACGGATGTGAAGCTCTATAAGGTGAGCAAGACTAACCAGTGTCTAACTTGAATAGATGCCATCTGTGCCAGGTCATTAAGAATTTGGGATGCGTTTTGTGTGCGATGCTAATGAGCTCTTCAATTTTTTCAGTGTAGTTTAACCTACGAAACCATTCTTCCTTCGTTGGAATGTTAGGGGTTAGCCATTGAGATGGAATGCATTGTCTAGCTGCTTTAATCATAAACATAGTCAGAGACTTAAGATAGCGGCGTTTTTGTAGGGTAGTGTAGTGGAGTAAATATGTTGATGGGGAGAAAGCAATGCTTTCTTTTGTGACCGATGAAATCACTCTGTGTACCATTCACCAGAATTCATTAATACGTGGACAAGACCACCATAAGTGGAAGAATGAACCGTCTTCCCTATCGCAGCGCCAACATCTGTTAGGGGTAGATGGAGAGAACTTATGAATTGATTCAGGTGTTCTATACCACCGTGATAAAATTTTAAAGCTGCATTCTTGTGTGGTTACATTGAGTGAACCTTTGTGTAGTAACAGATATTTTCCCATTCTTCTTCTATAAATTGAATCCATTTTCTGCTGACTGTCTCACTACTTCTGCTGGAAATGTATTCCAATCATCAACTACCCTTTCAGTAAAATAATACTTTCTAAGATTAGTTTAGAACTTTTCTCCAGTTCATTTGAGGTCTTCATTTTGGTTTCATATTGAAAAAACTTCCCTCCTAAACCTAATTCACCCCCTTGATGTATTTACTTTCAATCAGTTTTTATTGAAGTTTTAACATGACAAGTTATTACATGCATTTACAACCACAAGTTCAGCATTATAATAACAATGTTGCGTATACATACTTGTCCTGGACTGCTTGCTGGAAGTGGTCTATAGTAAGGACGCCATATTACAGATCCAAGAAAGAAAAATAAAGAGGTTTTGTGAACTCGGGTTGTTAAGTAGGGGAAACGTAGAGGAAAAAATAGGGGTACTCCAAGTGGGATAGGGGAAAGTTTGAGTCCGGGTAGCATACATTGCTACAGTACTACTGCTTTACTAAATGATCAGTTGTGTTAGTGACACGGGACAAGGGTGAGCTAAATAGGAAGAGAAATCTATCATACTAGTTATAGCTATTCGGATTGTTTGACCAAGTTTTCCATCTTTTATCAAATTTAAGGAGTGAAGTGAACCTGAGAGCGAACCATTTTTCCATTGCATATTGAAAGTTAAGATCTGAGACCACGTTAAG
>BLSH010294446.1:373975-396614 GCA_018402905.1 Glandirana rugosa
AAGAATCTGTTTACCGTTTAAGGACTTTGAAAAGGCATTTGTTGACCGACAATTTAATCATGAATCTAATTACCACTGAGTATTGATCTCAACTCGCTTGAAGATCTTCAGGCCGGCCTCTAATGTTAATTAATACTTTTCAGACCCATTTTGAAGATGATCTCCATTTTTGCATTTTTTATGTTTTTATTTTTTTTTAAATATTTAAAGTTATTTCCCTGTTTCCATTTCTTTGTAGGTCACTTGTCCCACCCTTACCCACATTTCCTTCCTTTTGCAGACCTCTAGGACCTTCCAGGACTATTTTACAACACTTTTTGTACCTAAAAGTCCGGGTCTCCATTGATTTCAATGGGGTTCGGGGTCCGGGACAAAGTTCGGGTTCTGTCCGGACCCGAACCCGGACTTTGTCCCGAAGTTCTGCCGAACCAGCAGAACCCGGACTTCTAGAAGTTCGCTCAACTCTAGTTATGAGTCACCATTAATCTAAGTACTAATTTAACAGCCAGTTGTTTACGGAAAAGTTTCAGGAATTTGCCATTTGTCTAAGAATTGGGGAATAGAATTAGTAGAATATGCACAAAACTTTTCATAAATCTAGTGACTTTTAACTGTGGCTATTACGTCTGAGATGTTGGGTGCATTGGGAGTCTTCAATTTGAAGGTGATGGTCAATCGGGCAGCTATAAGTGTATGAGTGACCTACGCACCTACAGTATCTCACAAAAGTGAGTACACCCTTCACATTTTTGTAAATATTTTATTATATCTTTTCATGTGACAACACTGAAGAAATGACTCTTTGCTGCAATGTAAAGTAGTGAGTGTACAGCTTGTATAACAGTGTAAATTTGCTGTCCCCTCAAAATAACTCAACACACAGCCATTAATGTCAAAACCGCTGGCAACAAAAGTGAATACATCCCTAAGTGAAAATGTCCAAATTGGGCCCAAAGTGTCAATATTTTGTGTGGTCACCATTATTTTCCAGCACTGCCTTAGCCCTCTTGGGCATGGAGTTCACCAGAGCTTCACAGGTTGCCACTGGAGTCCTCTTCCACTCCTCCATGACAACATCATGGAGCTGGTGAATATTAGAGACCTTGCACACCTCCACCTTCCATTTGAGAATGCCCCACAGATGCTCAATAGGGTTTAGGTCTGGAGACATGCTTGGCCAGTCCATCACCTTTACCCTCGGCTTCTTTAGCAAGGCAGTGGTCATCTTGGAGGTGTGTTTGGGGTTGTTATCATCTTGGAATACTGCCCTGTGGCCCAGTCTCTGAAGGGAGGGGATCATGCTCTGCTTCAGTATGTCACGGTACATGTTGGCATTCCCTCAATGAACTGTAGCTCCTGAGTTGCAGCAGCACTCATGCAGCCCCAGAAAATGACACTCCCACCATCATGCTTGACTGTAGGCAAGACATACTTGTCTTTGTACTCCTCATCTGGTTGCCACCACTCACTCTTGACACCATCTGAACCAAATACGTTTATCTTGGTCTCATCAGACCACAGGACATGGTTCCAGTAATCCATGTCCTTAGTCTGCTTGTCTTCAGCAAACTGCTTGCGGGCTTTCTTGTGCATCATCTTTAGAAGAGACTTCCTTCTGGGACGACAGCCATGCAGACCAATTTGATGCAGTGTGCGGCGTCTGGTCTGAGCACTGGCAGGCTGATCCCCCACCCCTTCAACCTGTGCAGCAATGCTGGCAGCACTCATACATCTATTTCCCAAAGACAACCTCTGGATATGACGCTGAGCGCATGCACTCAACTTCTTTGGTCCACCATGGCGAGGCGCTGTTCTGAGTGGAACCTGTCCTGTTAAACCGCTGTATGGTCTTGGTTACTATGCTGCAGCTCAGTTTCATTGTCTTGACAATCTTCTTATAGCCTAGTTCATCTTTATGTAGAGCAACAATTCTTTTTTTTAGATCCTCAGAGAGTTCTTTGCCATGAGGTGCCATGTTGAACTTTCAGTGACCAGTATGAAAGCGATAACACCAAATTGAACAGACCTGCTCCCCATTCACTCCTGAGACTTGTAACACTAATGAGTCACATGACACCGGGGAGGGAAAATGGCTAATTGGGCCCAATTGGACATTTTCACTTAGGGGTGCACTCACTTTTGTTGCCAGTGGTTTAGACATTAATGGCTGTGTGTTGAATTTTTTTGAGGGGACAGCAAATTTACACTGTGATACAAGCTGTATATTCACTATACATTGTAGCAAAGTGTCATTTCTTCAGTGTTGTCACATGAAAAGATAGAATAAAATATTTACAAAAATGTGAGGGGTGTACTCACTTTTGTGAGATACTGTATCTTAGATAGGAACGTTTTCAATATTTACATTTAAAATGGCTAGTGATGGTTCGGGAGATATAAGAACTCCAGTAATAGATGCTATTGGGGAAATAATTGCCCTCCAAAAACTTCTTAGGCACTTGCATTCCCACATTAAATGTATTAATGTGCTCTTAGAGCCACAGTTTCTCCAACAAAGCTTAGATGTATCCTTAAAAAATAGCGATAGCCTTACAGGGGTTAAATAACCACTGTGCAAACATTTTATGGCTAGATCCCAATGATTTACACAGTTAGAGTATTTATAGCTGGATTGGATATCTTTGTTCCATTTAGGTAAGGCCAACGTAGTATTAAGGTTCTTTTCCCAGTTTAGTATACTGAACGTCTTTGTGGGAGTACAAGCACTTTGCATCTTAGAGTAGAACCAGGAAAGGCCTTTAGCTTTCTAGTATGATATAGTCAGGTACTCCCATGTATCATCCTGTAGAGCACAATGGAAATCTGGACTGTTATTATGGTAGTGATGTAGTTGGAGTTCAGTGTAAGAGATAGCTGCCGGGCGGGATGAAATTAACTCTGCATAGGTGGCATCTTTTTTAAAAAGGTCACTGTTTAGTCTTATGTAGGGAATAAGGAATTCATATGCTCCTAATGGTAGGTCTTTATGGAGTAGAGGTATACTTTGGTCTTGCTGGTCTAAATACCTGTTTTCATTATCCTTTCTGGTGTCAATGTGCTACCATTCTGTTTATGTTTCATCTTTTGATTTCAACCAATTGTTAGTTTTGCACCTCATCTAACTTCCCAAACCTCTTTTTTTTTTTTTTTTCTTGTATGGAACATCAGCTACATACAGTGTACAATGCTGTGTTCCCACAGTTGTACAACTATTTCGCACCTTGTCCCTGGAAGAAAAATGAATTTGGCTGAGCACAGCTCAACCGTTCAAAGGAATCCTACTATATTTATCAATAAATACAAGGCTTATTATGATTGGCTGAGCTGGAGAGGTGGTTGGATGACATCACAATCTCTATTTCAGCCATTCGGAAGATGGCTTGTATTTACTTATAAAATGCAAAGCATTTTGTGAATGGCTGAGCAGCAGTCAGCCCAACTCAATTGTGTTTCAGGAGTGGGACAGGAAGTCCCTGTAACATTGCAGGAACATACTGCTGTATACTGTATGTAGCTAATGTGACATGCCTTTAAACAGCGCTCCCGGTGGGTGCATGTGTTGGTCAAGGAAATAGTTCCTTTGGGCCAGCTTTTCTCACATGAAATATTTGAAGACATGATAAGACATATTAAACCTGATCTTTATCTCTAAAGAATAAGTTCACCTTTTGTAATATGTTACCCTCATATTCAGGGTGTGATATGTAATTAACGGACCACCCCCCCAGCACCCCCTGTCTCTTGGGTTGCCATCTCATCCCTTTAAAACCAAACACATATTACATACAGAGGTTTTGTGGCTGATTAAGGTGGTAATTAAACTCACTTGGTGACTTACCTACATTAAACTAGCCTCAGAACCTGTGTAATTGTTAGGACCTGGACTTGAACCTGGAACCTGGGACCTCTACTGTGTCTGGCAATGGCTCTACTTGCTGAGCCACCTGGAATGCTCCACAGTGCTTTAGGCAATTCCATGAACGATCCTGCCTTGAATCTTAATTGCCTTGAACTCTTTGCTCCTCCCATAAACTTCCTGATTTATGCCATTTCTCTGCACTTCCTGGTTGCCAGAATATTGTGCCTGCACCAACCAATATTTTGTTCTTGTCTCTCCTGCTGCCGACTGTATCCTCACTATCATTCTTTACCGACATTAGGCTTGTTCCTCGATTATGCTTTTACTTAATCCCAACCCGCAACTATTTGTTACCAACATTTGGCTTGTTTCTTGACTATGCTTCTGCTTGATCCATATCTGCTATATCTGCTACTGGACCCTGGCTTGCTCACCTCCTGGCAATTTTACATGGCCAAGCGGGGCTCCGCCCATCCCGCCCAGCTATGTCACTAATTCACAGTATCCTGTGCATGGAAAACTACAAGATCCGGCAGCCCTTGCAATTGTTGGCTTGCAGTTTTCAATAAACTACTATGGTGCTGTGAGCGTTGTGGTGTCTTTCTGTCAGAATATATCGGCTTCCTCGTATGAGGTAAGAGGGAGCAGATACACTTACAGGTCTGCGGTAGACCTGCATGGCATTAGTGATCTACTGTTGGCTGATGCCATGCTTTACAGCAGTGATAAGCAATTAGCGGACCTCCAGATGTTTTAAAACTACAAGTCCCATCATGCCTCTGTTTCTGGGTGTCATGCTTGTGGTTGTAAGAGTCTTGCTATGCATCATGGGACTTGTAGTTCTGAAACAGCTGGAGGTCCGCTAATTGCATATCCCTGCTTTACAGGCTCCTAAAACAAAAAAAAAAAACAACAAATGCACATTTTTTTACCTGAAAAAAATGTGCATTTATTCTTTTTTTGTTAAAAGCTGAACGTATCCATTAGGAAGTGGTAATTTTTGGCCACAGTGCACTTTTAGTCAGGTTGAAAAAAAAAAGACACAAGGCCATCTCGTTCAACCATTACATTTTTTAGAGCAACTGATGGAGGAAATTATGAAAGAACAATAAGAAATATTTCTCAAATTGGCACACATTTGCCTAGTTGATTCTGTTTGGCATTGCCTGGCTGTGCAAAAGAAATTAAAAATGTCCCCCATTGTTTCTGTTAGGAGAGTTGTAGGTAGAGGGGTTATAATGGTGATAATTTTCAAAACAGTGTTGGGCCTGACCCCTCTGTGCTCCTGCACTGATCCAGGGACCCCCATCCTGACCAATGGAGACCCGTCCATTAGGGGTGCATGGGCACCGCCCTTCATCCATGCGTCCAGCCCCCTAATCTACATGCAGGGCACCAGACACATGGATTCCAATAGGGAGGATGGTTTTTTTTGAAGCATGTGATTAGAGCCAGAGGCTCTAATTGGCTTTAAAAAAAGGTTGCGCTCGGGGCACAGAGCACTGTGCTCCGAGCCCACCCAGTTATATAACAATAGCAAATTAATATTTGCTATTGTCACACTGATCCCATTCCAGCCAATCAGGAAGTGGGTCCTGAGACTCATCATCCAATTGGCTGAAAGCACAGCCAATCCTATTGGACACCTAGGAGAAGGAGGAGACACACAGTAAAAGCTGGCGTAATGCAAAGGAAGTGAAGGCGCGATATAAGCCACCACCTGTCGCCCATAGGAGCACTGCCCACCCGCAGGGGCTGCATGAACAACCAACCATGAGACCCCCGGGGGGGTGTGCTTGACCGGACAGACAGAAGGGGGTCACTGACCCTGACCCTGTGTCCAGCTATTACTCTTCTTATTTGGTGTTGTGATACTACACCTTCATTTGTGAATATTTTAAACCCTAGAGCAGTTCAACACACCAGACCTGTGGTCAGAGACCATTGTGACAACTACAGGAAAGATACTTTCCTAATGTTTAGATCATAAGGCAGGCAGGGCAGAGGGGTGGTTAGGTGAAGTGACCAGAGGCTGCCCTTTAATTAGGCAAATTAGGCGGTCGCCTTAGGCCTCGCACTCACAGGGGCCTCGCGGCCGCCTAATTTGCCTTATTAAAGATCTGCCTCTGCTAGCAGCAGAGATCCCTTGCCATCAGCTTAGCGCCGAGTCCGTTCATTGCTACATGGAGAGGAAGACAGGCTGCAAGTGGGAAGAGATTACCGTGTGATCGGAGCTCACTGAGAGATCCGGATCACAGCCAGAGAGAGACGCTCAGCTCATCAGAGCCACTGCTGACCCCTCCCCCTGAAGCCTGCACAGCCAGACAGAGGAGAGAGCTGCTTCTAATCCTCCTCCCTGTCCTCTCCTCCTGCGTCTGCCCTGCCCACACTCCCCACAAACAGTGTTCTGCCTAAGAGAAGGGGATGTGGGCGCAGGAAGATTCAAGCTTCAAGCCCAGCAAACGTAAAGGAAAGATGGAGTCTGCTCTGATCCATCCATCCAGTCCCTCCTGCTTCCAAGTGAGTACTCTGATGGGAGGTGCCTCTCTCCTCCTCCTCTCTCTTCCTCTCTCTCTCCTCCTCTCTCTCTCTCCTCCTCTCTCTCACTGTCACATACCTGGTTTAAGATTCTGGCTTATGCAGCGGGCAACCTCCCTTACTATCCTGACTCAGGAACCCCTGGTAGAGCAGACAGGTGGCTCGGGAGTGCAAGATGGCACGAGGGTCGGACTGGGTCACTGGTGCTGGTAAGAAGTCCGTGCACTAGAAGCGTGGTTGTACAGGCCGGGTCGTGTAACAGGCTGGCGGTGCGGTACAAGAGGAGCAGGCAGATGGATCAGATAATCAGGTCAGTCACAGGAACAGATAATCAGATATAGGTAGGCTTGGAACGCACACACTAAACACTGTAGATCAGACAGCACTTGCTGCAGGGCGTGCACAGCATAAATAGAGCAGTTTGGCGTCGTTTCCGGCGCGTGCAAGCGCGCAGACGCGTGTGAACGTGCAAATAGCACCGAAAATGGCCCAGGAGTGCAGGACTTCTCTAACATTGCCCCCCCAAGGAGCAGCCTCCGGATGCCCAGCCGGGCCTTCAGTTCAGGGTGGTTCCTCAAGAAAGTCCTGACACGTTCTTTGGCGTGGATGTGTTCCTCAGGTTCCCAAGAATTCTCTTCAGGTCCGTACCCCTTCCACTTGATCAAGAACTGTGTCACACCCCCTCTCACTCTGCAGTCAAGGATTGCCTCAATTTAATATTCTTCCTCGTCATCCACAGTAACTGGCTCAGGTGGGGCTGAACTTCTCCCTGGGAAGTAGTCCTTAGTTATGGGCTTCAGCAGGGCTGCATTAAACACAGAGTGTATCCGAAGAGAAGGAGGGAGGCTCAACTCATACGCCACCCTGTTGATCTTTATCTTGACTGTGAAGGGGCCGATAAACTTTGGTCCCAGTTTCTTGAGGGGCAGGACAGTTTCAAGTTCTTCGTGGCTAGCCAAGCTTGGTCACCCAGCTGCCTTCTCTTGTTGAAGGCTCGTTTGCTAGCTTCCTGCGACCGGGATAATGTCTCCCGCAGGAGCTTGTTGTTCTCCGCCAGGAAGACAGCCATGTCCTGGACAGCCGGCACTGTGCTTTTAGGGACCAGATCAGGCAAGAAGGAGGGGTGGTAGCCGAGGTTCGCCCAGAAAGGTGACTGATTGGTGGCTGAGTGAACAGAGTTGTTGTAGGCAAACTCGGCTACTGGCAGCAGGAAGCCCCAGTCGTCCTGAGAGAACGAGGAATAGCATTGGAGGTACTGCTCTAAAGTTTGGTTTGTTCTCTCCGTCTGGCCATTGGTCTGGGGATGATAAGCGGAGGAGAACGCCAACTCAATTCCCAACAGAGAGCAGAGGGTCCTCCAGACCTGAGAGGTAAACTGCACTCCTCGATCGGATACAATATTGGCTGCGATTCCGTGGAGACAGACAATCTCCCTGATGAAAGCTTCTGCAGTTTGGGTAGCCGTAGGAGTGCCCTTCATAGGGATGAAATGTGCCATCTTCGTGAGACGGTCTACAACCACAAAGATTGTGGAGAAACCTGCAGATGGGGGCAGCTCTACTATAAAATCCATAGACACATGTGACCATGAATTCTCCGGGACGGGTAGCGGGTGTAGCAACCCCCAGGCCTTGGTCCTGCCTCCCTTGTTGCGGGCACAAGTGGGGCAGGCCTTCACGTACTCCTTACAGTCCTTATCCACCAGAGGCCACCAGAAGGAGCATGCTAGTAGCTCTGCAGTCTTATGGTCCCCAAAATGTCCTGCTAGCTTGTTGTCATGGCATAGTCCCAGGACTGTCAGGCGCTGGTCCTTAGGGGCAAAGACTCTTGCACCTAGCCACCACAATCCATCATGCTGGGTCAGCCTAGGGTCCTTATGGATGGAGGACCTGGAAGGGACCATCTTATTTGAGAGAGGAGGTCCTCCTGGGTTAATAGGAAACTCTGGGACGGGAGGATTGTGTCTGGAAAGGGCATCCGGTTTCACATTTTTCGACCGGGGCTTGTACATGATGTGAAGCTGGAACCTTGAGAAGAATAGGGCCCATTGGGTCTGATGGGGTTTTAGTCTCTTGGTGGTACGCAGATATTCCAGGTGATCAGTATACACAAGAACCGGATGCGTGGCTCCTTCCAGCAGGTACCGCCATTTCTGCAGGGCGGCCTTGATAGCCAGCAGCTCCCTGTCTACCACATCATAGTTCTGCTCTGGGGGAGTCAACTTCTGGAAGAAGGCAATCGGGTGAAGAGCGGCTTTGGACCCTTGTCTCTGAGAAAGTACTGCTCCCACTGCTGTTTCCGAAGCGTCCACTTCCAGAATATAGGGTAAGGCTGGATCCGGGTGCTTCAGGACTGGAGCAGAAGTGAAGAGGTGCTTGAGTAGTTGGAATGCCTCCTGAGCTTCTAAAGTCCACAGAAAACTTGTGTTTTGCTTAGTGAGCTGGGTGATGGGGGCGATGATGGCTCAGAACCCCTTGATAAATTTTCTATAGAAGTTGGCAAAGCCCACGAAACGTTGTACCGCCATTCTGTCAGTAGGGGCTGGCCACTCCACAATAGCAGAAACCTTCTGGGGATCCATGGTGTTACCAGACACAGAGAGGATGAACCCCAGGAAGGAAATACTAGAGCACTCGAATGCGTAATTCTCAGCCTTAGCGTAGAGTCCATGCTGGCGCAAGCGGCTCAGTACGCTTTTCACATGGCGACAATGATCTTCCTGTGTCGGGGAGAAGATGAGAATGTAATCAAAGTGTACCACTACGAATAGGTCCAGGAAGTCCTGGAAGATGTCGTTAACCAAATGCTAAAAAGTGGCCGGGGCGTTGCACAGCCCAAACGGCATGACCCCTCATCCCCCTCTCTGATACGAATGAGATTATAGGCCCCTCTCAGGTCTAACTTTGAGAAGACCGTGGCCGTACCAAGTCTTTGAAACAGCTCTGGGACTAAAGGCAAAGGATAGTGGTTTCTAACCGTGATCTTATTGAGGTCCCGGTAGTCGATACAGGGTCTCAACGTCTTATCCTTCTTTTCAACAAAGAAGATCCCGGCACCAGCAGGGGATGTAGAGGGTCGGATGAACCCTTTTTTTAAGTTGTCATCCAGGTACACCTTGAGGGCGGTGAGCTCCAGCTCAGAAAGGGGGTATATTCTGCCGAACGTCACTTCTGCCCCGGGTAGCAGCTTGATTGGGCAGTCATAGGGTCAGTGTGGCGGCAGGGCATCCGCTCCATTTTTACTAAAAATATCCAGGAATTTGTGGTATTCCATGGAGACTGCCAGGTGGGTTGCAAAATCAGGGTCAGGATCAAGATCCGGACAAGGCACCGTAAGGGCAAGCTCCTGAGGCTGAGGGAAGCAGTGGTGATGGCAGTAGGCAGATATGAATTGCATGTAGCCAGTGACCCAGTTGATTTGTGGGCAGTGTGCCCGGAGCCAAGGAGGCCCTAGGATGATGGGAAAAAGGACAAGTAGCTTTGAATGACCATCAGACGTGCCGGCTGGAATGGGGACAGTCTCCTGAGTCACGGTGCCAGATTTAATGATGGAGCCATCGGCTAGGTGGATGGTCATTTGGTGGGCTTCAGGTTTAAGGGGAACCTGGTGCTGGGCTGCAAAATTCAGGTCCACAAAGCAGCTGCAGGCCCCTGAGACTATGATTGCCTGGACTGGTATGTCTCCACTGGGCAGCTGCAGAAGGATGGACAGTCCCAGGTGAGTCTTATGACTCAGCATGAACAGAATCTCTCCCTTCAAGGGGTAGTGACCCCTATCCCGCTTGGCTGGGCAGGAACGCACCATGTGACTGGGAGCTCCACAGTAGGCACAGTTCATGGGTCATGCGCCTTAGTCTCTCCTCAGGAGCTTGGACCGGAGCGCTGGGAGGTGACCAACCGTCCAGAGCTACACTCCCGTAGGCGACGGTTGACCTGGATGGCCAGGTCAATCAGAGCATCCAAAGTCGGGGGCCCACACGAGCCAGCTCATCCTTAAGTGGCTCGGACAGGCCCAACTGAAACTGGGAAAGGAGGGCTGCGGAGTTCCAGGCAGTGTTGGTGCTCCAGTGCCGGAATTCGGCCACATAGTCCTCCGCAGTGCGGCGGCCCTGCTGGAGCGCATGGAGCACAGCTTCCGTTGTAGCGGCTTGGTGCGGGTACTCATACAGATGCGCCATGGCCCGGAAGAAGCGTGCAAGAGTGGGGGTGTCACGGGACTTTTGCTCAAGTAGCCGGAGAGCCCAGGATTGGGGCTCACTCCGGAGGAGTGAGATGACCAATCCCACTTTGGTGGCTTCTCGGGAGAAGTTGCAGGGTTGAAGAGAAAAATAAAGTTCACATGCATTACAGAATGCTCAGAATTGCTTAGGTCCCCAGTACACCGTTCAGGTAGAGGAACCTCGGGTTCCGTAGGCAGAGTGATGAGGGTGTGATCGGAAAGGCAGGTTGGACCCAAGTGCGGGGGAGGCAGCGAGCTCCTGGATTTGACCTTTAAGCCGCACATAATCATCTTGAAGGGCCTTCATCGCCTGGGTAAGGCCGGCCAAGTATATGCAAAGTTCATTCATTGGAGAGGGCCCCTGCGCAGACTCTGACAAGGCTGTCTGATACACGTACCTGGTGGAAGAGTCTGGCTTATGCAGCGGGCAACCTCCCTTACTATCCTGACTGGGGAACCCCTGGTAGAGCAGACAGGTGGCTCGGGAGTGCAAGATGGCAGGAGGGTCGGACTGGGTCACTGGTGCTGGTAAGAAGTCCGTAGGCGTGGTTGTACAGGCCAAGTCGTGTAACAGCAAAAACAAGGGCCAGGGATAAATCCAGGGCAAATACCAAGCTCAACTTACCGACCAGCTGCGACTAACCAAAATGACCTGTCTAACAGTATGCGTTTAAGAACAGGGGTTTAGTTGCACAAATTTGCAAATGCATGCGTAAGCTACAGGCCCCGCCAAGGCACCCTGTGATCTGTAGTCCTATCCCTGACTTGTAAGAGACTCCACAGTGGAAGCACATGCATTCTAACGAGATAGGTGAAGGCAAATGGTCTGGAGGGGGCCCCACCCCTCCTTAAAGGTGCAGGGGCACATTGAACACCCAGCATATAGCACAGTGCCTGCAAAGATGTCAATGCCTTGCCTGACCAAAAATCAAAACATACCAAACAATGACCACTGCCCACACCTATAACTGGCCTTTGCAGCAAGGAGCATTGGAGGGCAACAAACAGCAAAAACAAAGGCCAGGGATAAATCCAAGGCATATACCAAGCTCAACTTACTGACCAGCTGCGACTAACCAAAATGACCTGTCTAACAGTATGCGTTTAAAAATAGGGGTTTAGTTGCACAAATTTGCAAATGCATGCGTAAGCTACAGGCCCCGCCAAGGCACCCTGTGATCTGTAGTCCTATCTCTGACTTGTAAGAGACTCCACAGTGGAAGCAATGCATTCTAATAAGATAGGTGAAGGCAGATGGTCTGGAGGGGGCCCCACCCCTCCTTAAAGGTGCAGGGGCACATTGAAAACCTAGCATATAGCACAGTGGCTGCAAAGATGTCAATGTGTCTCTTCCTTTCTCTCTCTTCTCTCTCCTCTCTCTTCCTCCCTCTCTCCTCTCTCTTCCTCTCTCTCCTCTCTCTCTCTTCCTCTCTCTCTTCTCTCTCTCCTCTCTTCTCTCTCCCTCCTCTCTCTCCTCTCTATCCTCTACTCCCCCCTCTCTCTCCCCCCTCTCTCTCTCCCTCCCCCTCCCCCTCTCTCTCCCTCTCCCCTCTCTCTCTCCCTCCCTCTCTTCTTTTTCTCCTGTCTCTCTTTCTCTTCTTTCTTTCCCACTCCAGTTCCCCTCTACCTATTCCCCATCTCCTACCCAGTCCTCCCTTTTTCCATCCTCCTCCTCCCCTCCCCAACCACATGGTTCCCAGACCCACCCCCTCTACCATTTTTTCCGGGACCAAGAAAGAAACCCTAGGTGGAGCATCTTACTACTGCTGCTGTTTGTGTGGGCAGGATGTGTACTGTGACAATCCCTGCTGACGTTCCTTTCCTATTCATCCCATGTGATTGGTACAGTACCCCACCCACAAAAGCAGCAGCAGTAATAAGAAGCTCCACCTCAGGGTCCTTCCTCAACCCCTACAAAGTTCCAGAAGAGAGCAAAAAACTCTGGAGGGGAAGGTAGAGGGGGAATTGCCATTCCAGTACAGATTTAACCCAGTACAGCCTTCCAGAATAGGTGGGATCTGTGAGGGCAGCTTCCCTGAAACCATATCTATATTATTCAATACTGCCACTTTACTGTACCCTCCTACCCACTGTACGGTGTCCACTTACCCACCCCCTGTACTGTGCCCTTTTGCTCCCCCCTGTACTGTATCCTCCTGCCCCCTGTACTTTGCCCACTTACCCTCTCCTCGTGCTGTGCCCTCCTGTTCCCCACTGTACTGTACCCTCCTGCCTCCTGTGCTCTGTCCACCCTTCCTCCCCCTGCACTGTACCCTTCTGCTCCCTGTACTGTGCCCACTTATCCTCTCCTCGTGCTGTGCCCTCTTGCTCCCCCCTGTACTGTACCCTCCTGCCCCCTGTACTCTGTCCACTTATCCTCCTCCTGTGCTGTGCTCTCCTGCCCCCTGTACTGTCCACTTACCCTCCCCCTATACTGTACCCTCCTAATACAGTTAATTTCTATCACTTTAATTATTTTTCCCATTATGGGCGTGAGTGGGGCCTCATATCTAAGTTTTGCCTAAGGCCTCACAAAGCCTAGAGCCGCCTCTGGTAGTGACAAGAGTCAATGGGAGTGCACAGAATGTATAGCATCTCCCATTGTAACTGTCCAATTTTCCAGACATACACCTACCTTATGTTTATGTTATGTTATGTTTGGGTGGCACAGTGGTGTAGTGGTTAGCACGTTCGCCTAGCAGCAAAAAGCATTGCTTGTTCAAATCCCAACAATGATACTCCAGTTTCCTCCCACACTACAAAAGACATGTTGGTAGGTTAATTGGATCCTGTCTAAATTGGCCTTAGTATGTGTATGTACGAATGTGAGCTAGGGACCTTAGATTGTAAGCTCCTTGAGGGTAGGGACTGAGGTGAATGTACTTTGTATATGTAAAGCACTGCGTAAAATGATGGCGCTATGTAAGTACCTGAAATAAATAAAAATAAATAAATTTTATATAGAAAACCCACCTCCTCCTCAAGAGATATTATTTTCTTTCTTTTTAGGAAAATGTTTGGACTCTGACTGCCATCCAAATGCCACGTGTTCAGAGTTTGGAGGATACGGGGAGTGCACATGTAAAGAGGGATTTGCTGGAGATGGAACCACTTGTAATGATATAGATGAATGTCAGAAGGATCACACCAACAAGTGTAATTATGATTATCGTGGCTACTGTGTGAACACTATTGGATCTTACACCTGTGAATGTAAACCTGGATATAAATATATAGAAGACTTTGGCTGTGTTGACATTGATGAGTGTGCAGACAGCTCTCTTAATAACTGTGACCCAGTAGCTATATGTACAAATGATATTGGATGTTACACCTGTGCTTGTCCCTATGGATATTATGGAGATGGAAGACACTGTGAGGTCAATGAATGCCTACAAGGATCACCGTGTAGCTATGTTAAAGAATGCATTAAGTACATTGGATCATATTCCTGTAATGACCCTTGCTCCAACCACACTGTACTTAATGATCCCTGGCGCAGCACTTCTAATACAGATAATTCTAGTGTTTATCGGTATGACTTTAAATGGCTTCATAGTGACTATGATCTATCTGGCTGGTATCGGTTTAAAGGAGAATATGACCAGCAAATCCCTGAGCACTGTGTAGCAAGATACAGCTGTGGGACTCATAACCCCATCTGGATGAACGGCTCCCACCCTACAGTCAGCGACGGCATTGTTAATCGGACAGTTTGTTCCCATTTGCTTAACGGCTTATTTACACAACCTGATATTTCTGTAAAAATGTGCCCAGAAGGGTTTTATGTGTATAAGCTACAGAGAACGCGATTCCCCTGCTCTGCCTATTGTACAGGTAAATACTGACATAAAAAAAGTGATTCAGAATGTTGTCTTCATTAATAAAACATTATAGATTGGTATGTGCTTACACCTTCTATGTGTTCCTTCTCTTCCAGAATCTAATCATAGCTGCTCAGGATTGGACTGCGCTCCCGATGAGGAATGTGGAATTGTGGACGGTGTCCGTGGCTGTTACTGTAAAGATTCATCAAATACTACTGATGGGATACAATTAGGAAATCTAGCAGGTAGGTTATAAAATCATTAGGTTTTCTGTTCAAAGGGATTTCCTAGTTAGTCTATTCATGAAGGACTAACTAGGAAATCTGGCTTGTGAATCCTTTGGGGCCATTTGTTCTTGTGGTAGTCAATAGCATTCATCTGGCCAACCCTAGTCACATTCACCCTATTTCACAAGTACCGTAAGCTGTCAAAAATCTTTTAGGGAACCAAAAAGTCTAGAATCCTAAAGGTGTATATACAGCATCTCACAAAAGTGAGTACACCCCTGACATTTTTGTAAATATGTTATTCTATCTTTTCATGTGACAACACTGAAGAAATGACACTTTGCTACAATGTAAAGTAGTGAGTGTACAGCTTGTATAACAGTGTAAATGTGCTGTCCCCTCAAAATAACTCAAAACACAGCCATTAATGTCTAAACCGCTGCCAACAAAAGTGAGTACACCCCCTAAGTAAAAATGTCCAAATTGAACCCAATTAGCCATATATAAAATATTTATAAAAATGTGAGATACTGTATATAAAATATTCTGCGCTATCTAACCAATATTATATAAAATGTGAAAAAACCTGTGCCACACCTCACCCATTGGTGTGCGCAGCCTATTGCATTCAGGTGTGCACACCAGAGCACAAACACACATGTGTGTACATCAGCAGAGCAGTGGATGGTGTCAGAGTATAGATTGGTGTCTGTAGGGCAGTGAACGGTGTCAATCGTTTTTTATTGTTTTTAACTATTTTTTACAATATTTTTTATTATTCTTTTTTACAATTGTTTTTAGAAGCTCCATTGTGATGCTTTGGTGAAATATCAGGGGTCTAAACAGAACCCTGATGTCTCACTTATGACAGAGAAAGAAACCGAGGACAGAGAATCCCCTTTCCCTTTCTTTGCAGCCTGCAGTAGACATAGTTTACTATGCTTCAGCTAAGACTAAAGGCAGGAGTGATCGGTACAGTGATCACGCATTGTGTTCATTCAGAAAAGGAAGGGGCCAATTAATGAAATATTTACCAGCCCCTTCCCCGCTCCTGAGAGGAGAGGAGAGGAGAGGAGAGAAGAGAAGCTGGCAGCACTGAAGAGGGAGAGAGGAAGCAGGGGGAATTGGCACTGCACAGGAAGACTAGGATGTTTCTAGGCACAACCGGCATACCCTGTGCGCACACCTATGACCTCACCACCAGAATGCTACAACAGCTCTCTAAAATTATATAAACAACTGGCAGCACAGTACTCACACATCTAAACAGAAATTACCATAGACATCCCAACCATATGAATCCAGGTACTTGGCTAGAGAGAAAGAATGAGCAATTGAGGACGCTGTCCTGCATTTGCTCTCTGTGCTCCCACCGGACTATCATGCCAAATTAATTAACACTAGCCACCTCAGGCCAGCAGGGGAGACTACAAGCATAAATGAGCTGTTTTCCCAGGCTGTAGATTGGGGGACTTTCTTTTGCTTCTGAGAACTGGAAAGTGTGTACTGCTGTTCTTGCGTGTACATCTGCCTGCTACAACTCTGAACCCTGAGACTGTGAACCAGCATGTCAATACCCATGTGCTGTAACTGGAGTTGCCGGGGTTTAGATTTGCCAAGGTTGTTGATAGCTAGACTGAGGTTTGCTTTATCACTGGGACTGCTAAGAGGCCGCTGCTGCAAATGATTTACTGCTACTAGCAGAAAATGAGTCTATAGAGAAACTGTCTATTTGCTCTCACTGCATGCAGAATTAAAAAGAAAGGTACTCACATGCACCACCTTAAAGACTAGGCCCCACCATTAGCCAGCTGGAGGTTTAGAGCTAAGCCTAAGCTAAGTTGGCTGCCTACCAACTAGCTGTTTCACAGGGACTTAATCACTCACAACCAGAGGTACCTCTCTAGAAACATACATAGATATACAACTATCTATATATAATGCACTTTGAAATGGTAGACTACTGGTTGCAGAAGACTTACTGTGGGATTAGTCATTATTGCTAATACTGTTTGCTACAGACACTGTTTATTTCTGGGTTTAGTTTGCTCATTTGGTACTAAGTCCTAATCTAGGCTGCAGTAACTTAGTGATTGCATTGTTTAGCTCACTGTGAACAAGCTGATTTTTTCTACCTGTTCATTTATGTGTTGATTGCCATTTACCTTAACTACCTTCCCATTGTGAATAGCATATATACGGCGGCAAAGTGGCACATTCCCGCAAATTGCATGCACGAGTAGCGGGCGTGCGCGCGTGCCCGGCGCACACTCCGTGAGCGGGGCCATGGGTTGGTTGGACTCGATGTCTGCAGGCAACCCACGATCGCTTGTGAGAAAGCTAGAATAGGGTAGGGAACCGCTGATATAAACATGGCGGTTCCCCGCTCTGTGAGAGGGGACATGATAGATCTACTGATCCCTGTAATCGGGATCAGTTAGATCTGTTATGCACCTGGCAGCCCGACCCCCATACAGTTAGAACACACACGGGGAACACTGTTAACCCCTAGATCGCCCCCTGCAGGTTAACCCCTTCCCTGCCAGTGATATTTACACAGTAATCAGCGGCTATTTTTAGATCTGTTCGCAGTATAAATGTCATTGGTCACAAAAAAGTATCAAAAATGTCCGACATGTCCGCCGCAATATCACAGTCCCGATAAAAAGCGCAGATCGCCTAGTAAAAGAAAAAAATAGGAAAAACTACATAAATTAATTATCATGGTTTGTAAACGCAGCAACTTTTGCACAAACCAATCAATATACGCCGATTGTGATTTTTTTTACCACAAATATGAGGAAGTATACATATCGGCCAAAACTGATGAATACATTTGTTTTTTTAACATTTTTTTGGGCATGTATTATAGCAAAAAGTAAAAAAAATATGTTTTTCTTTTCAAAATGGTCGCTATTATTTTGTTTATATCGCTGACCAGAAATGACGCAGGGGTGATCAAATACCACCAAAAGAAAGCTCTGTTTGTGGGAATATCCAAATTGATGAAAACCCGTTTAACTAATCTTTTTGAATATTCGTAAATTCGTAAACTCAAAAATCTGAGATTTTAAAATCTGCAGCTAATACATTCTTACAGGAAGACTCAATGAACTAAAGCGCTCACACCGCCGTGGTAGTACTTTTAAAACTACAAGCAGACAGCTGCAAAGCATAGGAGAGCTCTGTGTATGGCGCGGCCATTTGGGCGGAACCCTGCACAGCTGCGCTGTTTTTAAAAAGAGACCGCTAAGGTTTTACCCCCTTCCTGACCAGGCCATTTTTTGCGATACAGCACTGCGTTGTTTTAACTGACAATCATGCGGTCGTACGAAGCTGTACCCAAATAAAAACAAATGTCCTCTTTTCCCCACAAATAGAGCTTTCTTTTGGTGGTATTTGATCACTACTGTGGCTTTTATTTTTATTAACAAAAAAATAGCGACAATTTTGAAAAAACAAAATTTTTTACTTTCTGCTATAAAACATATCCAATAAAAAAATGTAAAAGATCAAATGTATTCTGCTACATATTTTTAGTAAAAAAAAAAAAAAAATCCCAAAAAGCATATATTGATTGGTTTGCACAAAAGTTATCTTGTCTACAAACTATTGGATAGAGTTATGAATTTTTTATTTCTTTTAATTGTTTTTACTAATAATGGCGGTGATCAGCGATTTTTAATGGGATTGCAATATTGCAGCGGACAAATATGAAACTAAGTGACAATTTTTGGGCACCAGTGACACCAATACCGTGATCAATGCTAAAAAATGCACTGTCACTGTATAAATGACGCTGGCAGGGAAGGGGTTAACATCAGGGGCGATCAAAGGGTCAAACGTGTTCCTAGGGAGTGCTTTCTAACTGTGTGGGGGATGGACTGACTGGAGGAAGAGAGACATCTGTGTTCCTGATTAGCAGGAACACAAGATCTCCCTCAGCCCTGGTTCACACTGACACAATTTGGCATGTGATTTGAAATGTCAAATCGCATGCCAAATTGGCGACAATAGCCGGCAATGGCACCGTCCTAATCGGTGCTACGCCAGACTTGTGGCGCTGCACCAATTTCAAAAAGTAGTTCTTTTTGTGATTTCAGGTGCGATTTCCATAGGCATCTGGGCAGAAATCCACACAGATGCCTGTGAATTCTCCTCTGAAATCAAGACTGACATGCGGGAATGAAATGGTGCGAGTTCAGCTGAACCCGCACAATTTCATTCTCGCTCTTAGTGTGAACCTGGGCTCACTGACAGAACAACGGTCTGCCTTGTTTACATAGGCAGACCACTGTTCTGCCTCTCCAGTGAACGATCGAGGGTGGCCGGCGGCCATTGTGGCCACTGGACCTGCTGATTAGCTCCTGCTGTTCCAATCCAGTGCAGCTCCGGCAGTGTGCACGAGCGCGCCCCAGAGCCATGAGGAAAAATCGCATACAGTTAATTTTGCGCTTAAGGGCTTCCCTGCCACAGTATATGTACATGGGATGGTCCTTAAGTGGTTAAACAAGTATGTCAGAGGGGACAAGGTTGTTCCCAGAGTCAAGGCCAAAAAACAGAACCCAATCTTCCAAGCGCCTCCTGCAGGGGTAGTGCTAAACATTTATGTAGTAATATACCCTCCAAACCCATTAAAGTGTTACTAAACCCAGTAATATGAAAATAGTTCACATGCAGCCCCCCAACACAGTGCCCACAGCTTATAAATATTTTTTTACATTAAAATACTTCCACTATATACGTTTTCGGCTGATCTGTATACCACAGTCATGTGATAAACTGCAGGGTCTGTCCAGTGCTGAGCATTCAGATAGGAGGGGATTTTCATTACAGCCTGTATACACGTCCACATGTGTGATGTCAATATCATATGATCTGGCTACCTCGGAGAACAAGGAAATGTTCTCTCCAGCAATAGAGACCAAACTGAGCATGTGCAGGAGGACTATCCTCACTGTGTATTATATGGCCTTGCCTGGAGAGACAGTGCAGGAGGGGGAGGATCTGTCCACACAGGATCAAACAGACTTTTTACACAATGCAGAGGATTAACCCCTTAAGTTCCATAGTGAGTATAGCAAGCATGCTATTCTGCATATACAGACTGCTGTTGTCCTTTCACATGGGAACCTCCATGTTGTAGATTCCACTTGCTCAGCGGGTGATCGCTCCACTGATCCCCGCTGAGCAGGCAGATGACAGATCTGTGTCGGCTCACTGTGCAGAGTGGACATGGAAACAGTCCGCTTTCCTCTATGGGGAAATCGGATGGAAACGGACCACCATCCAACCCCATCTGATATGATCCACCAGATGGGTGAAAAATGGGACCACCATCCATCAGGATTTTGCAGGCAGGATCGGACTGGATGGTGGCGAATATCCACTGACATCCACCTCTTCATAGAGGAGACTGCAAGGTCCTGAAAAACTGACAGGTGGACCTGATCGGACAGCCAATGGGAAAGGACCCTTATAAACATCATAGAGGGGTCAATTTACTAAAGCCTATGTGCATGCACCACAACCACAGAGGCTCTGCACTTGGGCCTGCTGGAATTTATCAAAGCTTTTGCAGAAGCATTTTTATTCATCAATCTACTTCTATCATTTAGTTAAATTCGGTTGGTTCATTCAATTCGTATTTGGAATAAGCTTTTGCAGAAGTGTGTAAGCAATTATTCCAAATTATGAAGCGGGGCTGCAGTAGACATGTGCATGACGAAAAAATTAGTTTTGTTTTCAGTTTGATTCGTTAATCTAGATATTTCATTTAGTTAAATTTGGTTGATTTTTTAAATTTGTATTTGGAATTTTCAAATTTTCTTCGAATTTACAGATTTTTTTGATTCAAACCGTTCAAATCGATACATTTTCAAATTGGTCGAAACTAAAATGTTATTTTATTTTTTTTTTATTCAAATGCAGCAAATTGCACAAACAAAAGAAAATCCTTCATTAAATGATTACAAAGACCCTTTAAATCACCTTTGGCTTAACAAAAACAGCGTTATTTCGAAATGGCAGCCTTTGAAGTCTTTGATTTCAGAAGTATGTTTACAGTTCAAATTGGAATGGAATGCAATGTAAAATTTGATTTGAATTTTGTAAATTCGGACGAATTTCGTTTCGTTATTCGGAACATTCGGTAAACTTTGTTTATACCGTAATTCGGAGATTTGGATATATCCAAATCTCAGAAAAATGAAAAATTTGTCTAAATATTAATTTGGAATAAAACCATCCGCACATGTCTAGTTTGCAGTTGCACCCGACATTCCGAGCAGCAGAAACCATAATAATAATTAAAATAAATCACCTGAAATGCTTTGCAAAAAAAAAAAAATGAATATGAACATTTTTTACATTTACAAATCAAAAATACAAATGTTTGAATCTTTTATTCTTTTTGATTTTCATTTATATCTGCTCTCTGTTTCAGGGAAATTGAAAAGGTGTCCCAGAGAAGAAAAAGAACTCGGCCGTCATGGAGCTAAAAAATTAAATACTTAATGGAGAGCAAAGTGCTACTTTCCTTCTATCCAATGGGTCCTGTGCTATATAAGGACCAGCTTGATTTTTGTCAACGCCTTACAGATACATTTATTTGTTTAAAAGCTGCTTAATAGTCAAATAATTCTGCTCATTTTTTGAACTTCTTTTTGTTAATTCACCGCCAACGCTTGGCATTTCAATTGTTTTGCAAATTTGCATTGGTAAAATTTTCCTGTCTAAACCTTGTTTGATCATCATGTGAACACCTCCTTACACTGCAATCCAGTTCATCATTGTTGTCTGTTCATTTATTTTGTGTTGGTGTTGGTATAGGGGGTGGATACTTTGTTATTGATAAAAAAATTCAATAAATAATTTTTGGGCCCTCACGCTTCAAGATCAGCCATAGTTACATAGTTAGTCAGGTTGAAAAAAGACACCATCCTAGTCCATCTAGTTCAACCAAAATAAAAATAGAAAAATTATATATAACCATACAGTCCCATATACAATCCTTCATCCACAGTTGATCCAGAGGAAGGCAAAAAACCCCAGCAAAGCCAATGATCCAATTTGCTATAACGGGGGAAAAATTCCTTCCTGATCCCCCGACCAGATTTTCCCTGGATCAACTTTACCTAAAAATGTTAGTACCCAGTTATATTATTTACATTAATGAAAGAATCCAGGCCTTTTTTCTAAAGCAATCTACCGTGCTGCCCAAAACCACCTCTGGGGGGAGTCTATTCCACATTTCAATGCTTTGCTGCCCTTTTTATTTAGGAAAACTTCAGCCTTAATTACAAAAACGTGTTGGGAGGATGTTTTGCCTTTTTTAATTCTAGGTCTCAAACTGATCTGACATAGTTGCATTAATTAAAATTAAAATATGATTTTATTTGACCAATACATTTTTTAACCAGCTTTTCTTTCTTTTTTTTTCTTTCTGTATTTGGCAATCACTCCGCAAAATCAAAAAAAAAAACGCCATTTTTTTTGCGTTTAACGGCATTTTTACATTAGCGTTATTGCGCGTTTCCCTGCGTTTTTGGACTTTTTTTAATTAATAACACTGCCTATAATGTAAAAACACCTAAAAATGGCAAACGCGGTTAAACACGGCTTGGCGTGTTTAGCCGCATTTTTTGTCGTTTTTTTCATTTTTGCAGCTCGTTTTTACTGCTCCTGGAAGCACAGGCTGTCATTTTTTCTTTTCTACTACCCCTAAACGCTAAGGCCTCATACACACGGGCGTAATAGCAAAACTGCTGGGAAGAAATAAAGTTCCGGATAGCCACCCTCCTTTAAATGCTCTTTATTCTTTCTTAAGGTTCCATGTAGAGTTGAGCAAACCCGGACTGTAAAGATCGGGTCCGTACCGAACTTTGGGGTGTCCGGGACCCGGACCCGAACCCGGACTTTTCAAAAAAAGTCCGGGTTCGGGTCCGGGGTTCTGGTAATTTTAATGAAAA
>BLSH010294446.1:433512-445757 GCA_018402905.1 Glandirana rugosa
TACTGCCCCCTGATAAAGATCCTGGCCCCTCCCTCCTGTTGAATGCCCCCACAGCAAGCTCCTGGCCCCTCCCTCCTGTTAAATACCCTCACAGCAAGCTCCCGGCCCCTCCCTCCTGTTGAAAGCCCCTCAGCAAGCTCCTGGCCCCTCACTCCTGTTGAAAGCCCCACAGCAAGCTCCTGGCCCCTCCCTCCTTTAGAATGCCCCCACAACATAGGATAACATGAACACATAGGATAACATGGCCACATAGGATAACATGGAGACATAGGATAACATGAACACATAGGATAACATGAACACATAGGATAACATGGAGACATAGGATAACATGGACACATAGGATAACATGAACACATAGGATAACATGAATATATAGGATGACATGGACACATAGGATAACATGAACACATAGGATAACATGGAGACATAGGATAACATGAACATATAGGATAACATGAATATATAGGATGACATGGACACATAGGATAACATGAACACATAGGATAACATGGAGACATAGGATAACATGAACATATAGGATGACATGGACACATAGGATAACATGAACACATAGGATAACATGGAGACATAGGATAACATGAACATATAGGATAACATGGGCACATAGAATAACATGGGCACATAGGATAACATGAACACATAGGATAACATGAACACATAGGATAACATGGACACATAGGATGGCATGGACACATAGGATAACATGGAGACATAGGATAACATGGAGACATAGGATAACATGGACACATAGGATAACATGAACACATAGGATAACATGAACACTTAGGATAACATGGAGACATAGGATAACATGATCACATAGGATAACATGAACACATAGGATAACATGGACACATAGGATAACATGAACACATAGGATAACATGGACACATAGGATAACATGAACACATAGGATAACATGAACACATAGGATGACATGGACACATAGGATAACATGGACACATAGGATAACATGGAGACATAGGATAACATGGAGACATAGGATAACATGAACACATAGGATAACATGAACACATAGGATAACATGGACACATAGGATAACATGAACACATAGGATAACATGGACACATTGGATAACATGAACACATAGGATAACATGAACACATAGGAGAACAGGAACACATAGGATGACATGGACACATAGGATAACATGGAGACATAGGATAACATGGACACATAGGATAACATGGAGACATAGGATAACATGGACACATAGGATAACATGGAGACATAGGATAACATGGACACATAGGATAACATGAACACATAGGATAACATGGACACATAGGATAACATGGACACATTGGATAACATGAACACATAGGATAACATGAACACATAGGAGAACAGGAACACATAGGAGAACATGAACACATAGGATAACATGGACACATAGGATAACATGAACACATAGGATAACATGGAGACATAGGATAACATGGACACATAGGATAACATGGACACATAGGATAACATGGAGACATAGGATAACATGGACACATAGGATAACATGGAGACATAGGATAACATGGACACATAGGATAACATGATGGAGGGTTTATTGACTGTAGAAAAAAATGTCTGCAGCTAAAAACAGCTGCTGTATAACAGTCAAAAAAAAAGTCCTGTGTGCATGAGGTCTAAAAATAAATAAAAACAAATGAAAATATCCCATAGTTTGTAGACGCTATAACTTTTGCACAAACCAATCAATTTAAGTTTATTGGGATTTTTTATTACCAAAAATATGTAGCAGAATACATATCAGCCTAAATGTATGAAGAAATTAGATCTTTTATTTGTTTATATCACGAAAAAAAAAAACACAGAGGTGTTCAAACACCACCAAAAGCTATACAGCTGATCTGTGACAACTGTACTGTATCATTTATGGAGATCTCACAACACCATTATCCACCAGGCTTACCTGAAATGTTCAACCCTGAAAAAGATGTGAAGATAAGAAAATTAGTTATTGTTATCCGTGTATCTCTTTCAATTTACATTACACCATTTTATATCAATGAACATTTCATGACAAGAATTACAACAATTGGAGAGAAGTGGAGAAGTAATTAAAAATGGCTCCTTGCAGAATAGAGCTTCATGGTTTAAAATCTTCTAAGACTTTGTTTATTCACTTCTTCCTCTGTCCCCTCACTACCTGCTGAATTTGACTTGTTTGCTTAACCAGTTGCCGACCGCCCGCTGTGGCTTGACGGTGGCAATTGGCTCTCCTGTGTGAACCGCCATCACCTGACGGCGATCGCAGAAGCGAGTATTGTGGGCGCGCTCACAGGCTAGCAGGGGAGCCAGTGAGCGGGTGGTGCGGACTCGGTGTCCATCGGCCACTTGCAATCGCTCCCAGGCAGTGACAGAACGGAGATCGGTTAATGTAAACAAGCAGATCCCTGTTCTGACAGGGGAGAGGAGAGTGATCATATGTTCCCAGTATATGGGAGCAGCGATCACTCTCCTCCCCAGTCAGCACTGCACCCCCCACCCCAAAGCACCTTGTCCCCATGTTGATGGGGACAAGAGCCTCTACCCCACAACCCCGTGCTGTGGTTGTGGGGGTCTGCGGGTGAGGGGCTTATCAGAATCTGGAAGCCCCCTTTAATAAGGGGGCCTCAGATCCTGACCCCCCCATGTGAATTAGTATCGGGTACATCGTACCCCTACTACTTCACCAAAAGTGTCAAAAAAAGAAAAAAACACAGGAGACAATTAGGGACAAGTCCTTTATTAAAAAATAAAAAATAAAAATAAGTGTCCCCAGTTGTAATCCATCGTCAATCAGGGCGAGCGACCACTCGATTAAAAAATGCAAAAGAAAAAATGAACAGCTCCTCCTCCATGGGAGGGCTCCCGCCGTCTGAGCTCTGTTTCTTTTGACATTTTATTTATAGTGAAGGGCAGGGCCACCCAGTGACATAATTGAGCGACCCGCCCCTCTGACATCACATGATGTCAGAAGGGGGTGGGGTCACCCATATGTCACCCGGTGGCCCCGCCCTGCACTATAAATAAAGCAATGCATTATGGGGCACTCCGCAGTGGCGAAGACCCTACAAGTGCCCCATAATGTTCTTAATTTGATGAATGGGCAAACACCCAATGTTTGAGTGGAACCGTGGGTCCATCCCTTCTGCAAAGCTGTACCCCTGCTCTTAGTGTGGAAGCAGATGTCTCTCTGCAGGGGTCTGACATATCCATTGCTGAGTCAGACCTATAGCGCTGCAATTAAAGATAAGCTCATTATGAACCCTTTGTGGAAACAATTTTTGCTCTGCAGAGGTCTGATATGCCTCTTGCTGGATCAGACCCTGGAACCGCAATTAGCAAAGCTCCTGAAGACAGTTGATAGGAGAACTATAGCTCTTACTAAGCAGGGGGGCTAATCAGGGAGATTTTGCTGCTCAACCGCTTCTTAACTGCCCACCACACATTTACTGTGGCAGAGCGGCCCAGCTGCATGAAACATACCTGTATGTTGTTTCCCCTTCGGGGTCTGGGGCACGCATGCGCCGCTGATTGGACACAGCAGGAGCCAATCAGTAGGTCAAACAGCCGCGATGGACCCACCAATCATTCACTGGACAGGCAGAACAGAGATCTGCCTATGTAAACAAGGCAGACCCCCGTTCTGTCAGAGAGGAAGAAAGAGATCTCGTGTTCCTGCTAATCACAAGCACAGATCTCTCTCTTCCTGCAGGTAAAACATCCCCCACACAGTTATAAATCCCTCCCTAGGAGCACACCTAACCCTTTGATCACCCCTGATGCTAACCCTTTTCCTGCCAGTGTCATTTATACAGCGACAATGCATTTTTTTAGCACTGATTGCTGCATTGGTGTCACTGGTCCCCAAAAAGTGTCACTTAGTGTCCAATTTGTCCACAGTAATGTTGCAGTCCTGCTAAAAATCATGGATTGCTGTCATTACTAGTAAAAAAAAAATGCCATAAAAATATCCCATCGTTTGTAGACGCGATAACTTTTGCGCAAACTTAATTTACACTTACCGTATATACTCAAGTATAAGCCGAGTTTTTCAGCACATTTTGTGTGCTGAAAAAGGCCCCCCTTGGCTTATACTCGAGTCAGGGTCTGTGGGTGATCAGTAGATTCACATTAAACAGAGCCGTGCTGCTTCTAAGAGCCATTCTATGCATGTAACTGTGACTAATCACATTGGAATGTAGAGAATGCTGAGAGAGGTGTCAGATTTTCATCTTGATGTCGGGGAGGTGGGCGGGACAAGCTGATGTTAGCTGTTCAGTCCCACCCACCTCCTGATCTCAGTGAAGAGCTGCAGCTCTCTCTCAGCATTCTCTGCATTCCAATGTGATTAGTCACAGTTACATGCATAGAACGGCTCTTAGAAGCAGCGTGGCTCTGTTTAATGTGAATCTACCTTACTCATCCCTTATGTGTTCTGGCTACAGTCTCTGTGTCCTGGCTAAAATCCCTGTGTTCTGGCTCCCTGTTCCTGTGTTCTGGCTCCCTGTCCCTGTGTTCTGGCTCCATGTCCCTGTGTTCTGGCTCCCTGTCCCTGTGTTCTGGGTCCCTGTCCCTGTGTTCTGGCTCCCTGTCCCTGTGTTCTGGCTACAATTCCTGTGTTCTGGCTACAATTCCTGTGTTCTGGCTGCTGCATTTCCCACCCTAGGCTTATACTCGGGTCCATAACTTTTCCCAGTTTTTTTGTGGTAAAATTAGGTGCCTCGGCTTATATTCGAGACGGCTTATACTCGAGTATATACGTTATCAGGATTTTTTTTTACCAAAAACATAGAAGAACACATATTGGCCACAACTGATGAAGAAATTAGATCTTTTTTTATTTTTTTTATTGGGAATGTTTTATAGTAGAGGTGATCAAATACCACCAAAAGAAAGCTCTATTTGTGGGGAAAAAGAACATCAACTTTATTTGGGTACAATGTCACACGACTGTGCAATTGTCAGTTAAAGTAACGCAGTGCCGTATAGCAAAAAATGGCCTGGTTAGGAAGGGGTGAAACTTTCCGGGGAAGAAGAGGTTAATCTACCCAGGAATGCTTGAATGCAATTTACTAACTTTTGCCTGCAGACTTGATAAACCATTCTTACCAACCGCATGCTTGTTATACCAATATTAATGATCACATCTAATCTAATCAATCTGACTAAAGCTAATTAACCCCTAACCTTCATAACATTGACCGATCAGTAAGTAAGAGCGTATTCACAGGTGAGATTGGGCACTATTAAAACCCCAAAATTAAAGTGGTTGTATGCCTCTTTTTGAAGTTGTACCTATAGGTAAGCCTAGAATAAAGCTTACCTATAGGTACTGCAAATATCTCCTAAACATGCACCGGGCTATTTACCTTGTAGTGCGCTGATGATGTCATCGCCGCAAACACTGTAAAGAAACAGCCCTCCATGAGCGGGACGTCACTCAGCTCCATTGACAGTCATTGAGCATGGAGTCCGTGGCCCCGGAAGTAGGGGCGAAGATGGATGTGACCTTCAGTGAGGACAGCGTGGGCTTCGTGCGATGCATACTAGCCCATTATGCTTTTACTTTGCAGGGTTTGCAGGGAACAAAAGAGGGAGTAAAATCCATCAGGGTTTACTTCCTCTTTAAGTCATGCATTTACCACCCCCACAACCACTACCCCCTTTAGCTGACCAGGGGGGAACATATGCCACAAGTGCAATATTTTGCTTCGTGGGCATGTCAGGAATGTCACTTTCATTGGACATAGCACCCACTGAATGTGACCAATTCAAGTGAATGAAGCTGCTTTGCGAAATGCCCCACAACCATGCACAATGCATACTGTTGCAGAGTGCTAGTGCAGGATTCAAGGGGGTTAATTTACTAAAGCTGCGCCCCCCCTGCCCCAAAGCACCTTGTCCAAATGCCCCAGAAGAAGAAGGAGGAGAAGAAGAAGAAGCAGCGGCGGCGGCGGGAGAAGCTAGCCGGGGAGACAGCGGCAAAAGAGCAAAAGAGCAGAAGACCCCGCAGAAAACCCCTCAGAAGACAGAAGACCCCACAAAAGAGCCGAAGAGAGAAGACGAGGGAGAAGAGAGGGGAGAAGACACCAGAGCTGATTTAATAAAATATTTTACAAAGCTGTGTAGTGTTTTTTTTGTACACTTTTTTCCCCCCAGGTAAATGGGTAGGGGTACGATGTACCCCATACTCATTTACATAAGGTGGGGGGCCCGGCATCTGGGGGCCCCTTTATTAAAGGGGGCTTCCAGATTCCGATAAGCCCCTGCCTGCAGACCCCGACAACCAACGGCCAGGGTTGTTGGGAAGAGGCTCTTGTCCCCATCAACATGGGGACAAGGTGCTTTGGGGTGGGGGGCGCAGCACCCCCCCTGCCCCAAAGCACCCATACTCCCCATGTTGAGGGCATGCAGCCTGGTACGGTCCAGGAGGGGGGGCGCTCGCTCGTCCCCACCCCCTTTCCTGGCCGGCCAGGCTGCATGCTCCGATAAGGGTCTGGTATGGATTTTGGGGGGGTCCTATGCCGTTTTTTTTGGCGTGGGGGTTCCTCTTAAAATCCATGCCAGATCGAAGAGCCTGGTATGCTCTTGAGGGGGATTCCCTTTAAGACCCCTAGCACACAAGTCGCGTCGCAAGTCGGATCATGGCGATCCAACTTCTGGTGCTGCTTCTATTCAAATCAATGGGCTCCCATAGGGAATTTTGAATAGAACGCCTGACGAGGCTTAACGCTGTGTATACAACATTAAGCAACGTTATTGAGCGTTTTGCTGGCTCTGCGTCAAAAACGACATGACGCTGCAGCTTCGGAGCGCACTGGTCCCGTGTTCTAGCTACAGCTCACTAACGCCGATGCCCTCTACAGCTCAAAAACGTCAGCGTTTTTATAGGGCCATTGAATAACATGGAGAGCTGCAAAAAACGCCCAAAAACGTGGCATTGCAAAACGCCCGTGTGTATGAGGGCTAAATGTCAAAGCTTAATTGAACAAGCTGAAGTTAAAAGCCAATTGGCTACCATGCTCAGCTGCACTAGGTTTTGCCCTCTCCAGTTTTAGTAAATCAACCCCAAGGAGTCAAGTTAGGCGAGGAGGAGGCAATACAATGCCTCCTCACAACCTGTAAAATGTTCTCTGAAGAGTGACCCAAGCGTGGATCTCCCTTCAGAGATCAACACACATGTGAACAAGTCCTAAAAGACATCGGTTTAGCAAACAGGGCAAAGAACAAATGAAGTTCTATTATTCTATTGTTTAGTGTATTGGTCAATTATTTTCTTATTCTGAGCTAGTAAAACTTACCAGAAAATCCTAATATTCGAACAGTGATTGACCCTTCCCCTTGAGCATTAAGTGTCCAGGTTCCTGCAGCAGGACTTTTTACCAAACGATAACTTATAAAATCTAAAAATTTCTGTCTGCTGTAATAATTGGAAGGTACTTTTTCAAATTTGATTGTGTTTCCTAAAATTAAATGAAAAAAAAACCCCAAGTGAATGAAACAATCAATAACTGCATCTGTGCATCTTAATGCATACGCAACATAAAAACCATGTTATCAACACATTTCTGTATCTATGGTTTCTATACGTCTTTTTGGGGAGAGTTCTGTTTTTTTTTTTTTTTTACAGTTAAATAATTAAATTAATAATTGAAATGACATCATTAAATGGTGTGATTGACATTGGACCCGATATCAATTATGTGTGTGTGTTTTATATTTAGGGTGCCTTTCAAAAGGGATTCCAAATGCCTGAAGGCTAACATGTAGAAATGTGCAATTCATTTCATTATTCATCACAATTCCGATGAAATTATTGTTATTCAGAGATTCAGATGCATACAAATTTCTGAACAAATTTAAACAAATCCAAAATAAATTCTAACAAAACAAATGATCCAAATTTGAATTTGAAAATGTATTTGAAAATGAATTTGAATTAGAAATGGAAGCATATTGCAATAAATACAGTAAGGTATAAAAGTGACATACGATCATGATTCCTAGGCTACTTTGTTGAATAGCATACAATAGAATATAACATAATAGAAAATAAAAGAAAAAAATGGAAGAGAAGAGAATGTAATAGATAAGTATAGGGTAAAACAGAACAGAATAGAAAAGAATAGAATAGAAAATAACACAATAGAATACATAGAAAAAAATAGAATAGAATAGAAAGATTATAACAGTCTTCCAAAATTCAAATTTCAAATAAAATATAATAAAATAGAAAGAATACAACTGTCTTCTGAAATTCAGATTTCAAAAAGAATAAAAAAGACAGGAGACAGCCATCTTACGAAATTTGAATTTTAAACAGAATAGAATAAAATAGAAAGAATATAGCTGTTTTCTGATACTCAAATTTCAAATAGAATGGACTAGAAAGAATATGGCCATCTTCCAAGATGTGAATTTGAATTTGAATGGAATAGAATAAAATATAAATAATATAGCCATCTTAGAATAGAATAGAACAATGCAGAATATAATGGAATAGATTAAAACAGAAAGAATAGTGATCTTCCAAAATTCTAATTTTGAATAGAATAACACAGAAAGAATATATCTGTCTACTGCAATTCACATCCATTGGAAAAACATGAATTCTGTCGGAAATAAATAAACAAAATAAAACAAAACAAAATGACACTAATTTTGTTATGAATGTAACAAAACAAAATTAGTAAATTAATGAATTGATCCGAAATGAAACAAAACACTTTTTTGTTCTGCACATGTCTAGGGACAAGGCGTCTTGCCAGCATCCCCCTTGCGCACCTCCTCCTGAAATATACCAGTTTGCATGCTTTGTAGAGGAAACACAATGGTGCGGGGTCCCTATTGGCACCCAAATCAGATCCTTGATAGGGTTCTGTTATGTATTCATAAATTAGTGTCCACGCCAAATAAACAAAAAAATAGCCATAGGGTTTCTCCCAAATCCATAGCAGACCCTCATCCAATCATGCAGCTTGGTTGGCCTGGAAATAGTAGGGCAGAGTTCATGTACCCCCCCCCCCCAACCATACCAGGCCACATGGCCTCAACATGGGACCTCCTGCTGGCACTTTGTCACTATGATGATTGGTACAAAGACCTCATCCCCCCATTGCTGGCACAGTGGTTGTGGAGATCTGCAAGGGTATCACTTATTGTGACAGATGTGGGGGCCCCACAAGAATGGGTACAAGCTGCATGTAACCCTTGTTTAAAAAAAAAAAAAACACAGGAAATAAAACATTGAAAAAGTATTTTGTTGAAATAGAAATGTGTCATCATGGCAACCAGATTGGGTGCTCACCCGCTGTTAGCCCTCCACTCGGAGCCGGCTCTGTCATCAGCCAGACGCATATGCAATAGATCCTGCAAGCTCTGGAGATGATGGCTTTACCGGCGGTATATAGGAGTCTCTAGCCACTCTGCAGCAGCTTGTCCATATCATTACGCAACTAAAGCTGGCATCCTGCCATCCTGGTTTGTACCCTGAAGGGGAAGTTTATGCATTGGCTTGATGCATAAGTTGCTACTTTTTAATAAACATCTATGAACCATTCTATAGAAGTTGCATTTCTCTGGACACCGGGTGTTCCTTTCTTTTTCTCCAAATATCATTACACATGGTGTTCTCCCCCACAGGCTGAAAGTGTCTCTTATCAAGGAGAGGAGCCCAGGAGCTCACTGATCTACATTTATTCCTGCACCTGAATATTGGATATTGTTTTAAGTCATTAGCTAATAAGCATTTTTACACTAGAGCAACTGCAATCTCTCTTGTTTTTGTCTTTGGTCCTAGATTATTCCTGCCGCCTGGTGGAATCACTGCGAGCTGCAGCTACCTAGTGCTACAGTATGTTTGTACCATTGTTTTTATTTATTTTTTTTATTTCAGGTACTTATATAGTGCAGTCAATTTACTCAGCGATTCACATATACATTGTATAGTGACATCAGTCCCTACCCTCAAGGAGCTTACAATCGAAGGTCCCTAACTCACATTCATACACATACGCGGGATAATTTAGACAGGATCTAATTTACCTACCAGCATGTCGTAGGAGTGTGGGAGGAAACCGGAGTACCCGGAGGAAACCCGTGCAGGCACAGGGAGATCATGCAAACTCCAGGCAGGTAGTGTCGTGGTTGGGATTCGAACCAGCGACCCTTTTGCTGCCAGTCAAAAGTGATAACCACTGTGCCGCCCTATGAACATGAACATGATCTATGAATTGTGTCTACCAGCATTTGGAGGGATATGAAGATCAGAACTCCCACTAGTGATATTCATATGTTGTTTGTCAAATGTTCTTTACCTCTTCTGGTTGAATGCTCTAAGGCTATTTTCTATTAGAAACGATTTTTAGAAAATGTTACATTCAGCCTGTAAAGGCAACAAAGAGAAACTGACATTTTACAAATACAGGAGGCCCCCTAGTTACAAACGACTCCTACTTACAAATGGAGGGAGACAACAGGAAGTGAGAGGAAATCTCCCCCTAGGAAGGGAAATTCACTCCTGTAAGAGTTATTATGGGAAAAAGGGGTCTCCACTGAAGCTTTATCACCAATCCTTGTTTACACAACAACCCAAAATTTTCAAAATCCAATTATCATTGGGACAGGAAGTGAGGTGAAATCTTCTGAACAGAAACATAGACAGCAAAACAAACATTACAGGGGTGTTACCCCTTCCCTATGCTATCCAAAAAGCTTAAACAGTTTTTTTGGCTGAAGCTACACTTCAAAAATGTCCCTGTTCCCACTTACATACAAATTCAACTTAAGAACGAACCTACAGACCCGATCTTGTTTGTAACCCGGGGACCACCTGTATTACAATACTACGGGGATTATTAGGGACTTTCACATGAAACATTCTCACATTCAATCTTTGTAAAAAAAAGAATGTTTAAAAAATATTGAATCTTTATATAAATGGTGCCCTTAGTGGCTGGCTACCCAGACGTGTAAAATTCATAATATTTTAAAACAGTTCTTAGTGTCGGCATCCTGCTAACTCCCAGGATTCTTCCAGAGACGTGTTGCTATAAAATTATACACAAAAAAAGCTGCGCTTGTGTGGAAGACATAAATTAACAAAAAGAACAGTGTACAATGTTGTAAAATAAATACGAAAAACAGTGATTCAGTGAAGAATAAAACATACATCCCCTATTCAATGTAAGTCCATAAAAAATGGATAAATAGTAATCCAGTGCAATAGTGAAAGGAAAAAGAGTGTCCTTATTCAGGTCTCCCAAAGTAAACCGACATGCACCACTCCACCCAGTGGTAAGACGACCTCCACCACAGATAGGTTTGCTCTTACCAGATCACCTGGACCCCTTATTACAGGAGGTCAGAAACACCTGTGTGGATCCAGGCCTCCACAGGGCCGCACCGGTCTATTTTCTGAGGGACACCCGCCTTGCTCCGTTGGATCTCCTAGGTTCCTTATTAACCACTTCCCGACCGCCGGACTTCTAAAGACGTCCTTGTCTTTGAGTGGTGATATCTGAATGATGCCGGCACCTACCAGCATCATTCAGGTATCATTTTTTTCCGCCGGTGATTCCCTGCACCATAAGAATGATCATAGCGGCAGTTCAGCCGCTTGATCGTTCTTATCGGCAGCGGGAGGGGATGCCCCCCCCTCCCGCCGCCCCCCGGTGCTTCTCCCGGGCCGCTCGTGCCATCGGCGGCCCGGAGAACAGATCCGTCCCCGGCGGTTGCTGTGCGTAGTGATGACTGATGACCAGATGGTCACCAGTCATCTCAATGTGCCTCGGAGGCCCGGGCGCGACGTATGACGTCACGTCCGGGTCACGGGATGTAAACAATGCCGTGAACTCGGCGGAAAAGACCGAGATCGCTCATTTTTTTTTTCAGATCTCGGTCTTTCCAGCCTAGAGGGGAGGTGTGAGGTCTTATTGACCCCATATCTCCCCATAAAGAGTACCTGTCACGCAAGATTCCTATTACAGGGGATGTTTACATTCCTTGTAATAGGAATAAAAGTGATCAAAAAAAAAATTTAAAGAGAAAGTGTAAAAAATAAAAAAAAAAGGTAAAATAAATAATTAAAAAAAAAAAAAAAAATTTAAAGAGCCCCGTCCCCGCGAGCTCGCGCACAGAAGCGAACGCACGCGTTAGTTGCGCCCGCATATGTAAACGTTGTTCAAATCACACATGTG